>JBBPBX010001594.1:85314-97778 GCA_038048925.1 Garcialebias charrua | reverse complement strand
TGACCCGTCCTTAACCAGCCAATAAAAACAGAGTTTTGTAACCAGCCAATAAAAATAGAGCTTGAATTTGAATTTCAGCAGAGCCAGAATGCTTTGCCTGTTGAAAATTTGTCTAAGTTCTGCACTCTACAGAAAGTTACACATAGCACCTTTAAGGAATCATTTTTTTTTACTATTCTCCTAAATCAGCATTTTTTTTTCATCATCCTGGAGAACCCAGTATAATGTTCTTGATTGCTTTCACAATTTAAATAAGTTCATACAGTATATATACGGTATATAAAAATATGTAATAATTGATTTCAACAGTATGTGGATGCTGTTAAGCAAAAGAAGCTCCCCAACCCAGGCACTGCCTCTTACGACACCATTCAGGCGGCACAAGCTGATCCCCTCATTATTGCCAAACTCCAGTTCTTCCTGGCAATATCAAGAACATTTAGTCCATTCCTAACCAGTTACCAGACAGATGAACCAGTTCTGCCCTTCTTTGCCAAAGATCTGAGTGAGCTGCTAAAGGTAATGGTTACAGTAATCCTAATTCAACCAAATCTATATTAGGTTCTGCCACTGATTATTTATTATTATTCAATTGTATTTTTTTATTTTTTGCTGTATCAGAGTCTTCTGAGGCGCTTCGTGAAGCGGGAGCTCCTGCAGGACCTCAGTGCCCTACAGCTAACCAAATTAGATGTGGCTAATGAAGCAAATTGGGTTCCAGTAATGGATGCTGATATAGGCCTGGGTGCTGAATCTTTCCTAAAGGTAATTTTCATGTTCTATTTGTAAAAAAAAAAAAAAAAAAAGCATGTTGTGCTGTACACCAATCTGACCAGCTCACATTTTCTGTTCTACTCATAATTATAATAGTTGTTACTGTTGTTGTAGTAGCAGTAGTTACATAGTTTTAAAAAGAACATTTTTTGAAAATTAATTTATTCCTTTTTACATCATGTGTTTAAATTTCACATTCTTCTTGTCACTTCAGAGCAAGCCAGGACGCAGTGTAGGGGAGCGCTCTGTGCTCATCTTTAGGAGAGAGTGCAGACAAAGCCTGGTTACCATGATAAAGAAACTGCAGGAGAAAAGTCCCTTGAAGTTTCCAGTGGTCAGGGCCATAGCATGTTTGGATCCCACAAACATGCACAAGGATCCAGGGTGGTGCCTCACAAAAATGAAGACCACAGTCCAGAAACTTCTGCAGGATTGTCAGTTGACAGGAGGCATCTCAGCTGGTAGGAAAAATATAGAATAAGGAGATCAGACGTAGGAGGGCCACTATATGTCCTTTTATATTGGCCCTCTTCTTTATTTGAATGCAGCTACTTCTATCTGATGAAATTCTGCAACACAGGTTAACTGGTGCATTTTGCTGTTAGATGATAGTGTAAGCTCCCATATGCTTTATAATTAAAAAAATTAAATACTTTTGAAAGATATAATGAATCAGGGGTCAACAAAAGCGTTATTTAGGTTGTTCAAAACAAACTATTTTTGTTTCAAACAACCACCTCTCGCCTTCTTGTTATTCGGTGGACAACTAAGAAAAAAGACATAGATTAAATTTCTCTGTCGCTGATGTCCATTAAAATGAAACTGAAAAAAACTCATTAAAGCACAAGGTTTAAAGGATTACACTGAAGTGTTGTCCTCCAATAAAGAGTCACAATAAAAGTTTTATCCAGTCAGAGCAGGGTGGGGTGTATTGTCTGATTGACAGCAGGTGAGCTCAATGAGGAAGTTCTACTCAAGCAGCTCCTGAAACTGGCAACCTGGATGACTGAGGACATTTGTATTATACATTTCTATGTTAGGATTACATTTGTAGTAAACTTTGCCTACAGAACAATATACTTATTAAATTATATTTTTCTTAAGATCGTTTGCCAATTTTTGTAAAGGACAACCAAAATGTTTTGCGGACGACCAGGTGTCTACCCCTGTGAATGACGAACTAAATGAATAGTATGAAATTTAACACATCAGTAATTACTTGTTTAATTTCCCCTGTCGCAGGTGACGTGATCATCCAACAGTTTGAGAGCTTTCTCTCTGTTCAGGCTAGAGATGAAAGTTTCCTCTCCTTTCAACCACTGCAGCAGCGGGTTGATGTGTTCCTGCACTCAGCAATCGGCAAGTCTCACCCTGAGCTCTCAAGGTTCTGTCAGCTGCTCCTACTACTCTCCCATGGACAGGCCACAGTGGAGCGTGGATTCTCCGTTAACAAGCAGGTCGAAACCTGCAACATACACGAAGAGACGATGGAGGCTCTGAGGTTGATCTGCGACAAGGTCAGTGTATGTGGGGGTGTTCTGCAGGTACCTCTGACCAAGGAGCTGCTGGCTTCTGTTGCCAATGCAAGGACAAAGTACAGGATTTACCTGGAACAGCAACGACAGAAGAAAGAAACTTCCACACAGAGCCTTAAGAGGAAAGCAGCTGAAGCTGAGTTAGAAGAGCTGAAAAAAAAGAGAAAAGTTCTAGGAGAGGTGTGCGATTCTCTGCAAAAAGATGCAGATCAGTTGGCAGAGCAAGCAGAGGGAAAGTCAGGTTCTTTAATGGCCCAACTGATCACCAAGTCCAATGTCTTGAGAAGGAGACGTAAAGAAAACCTCAGTGAGCTGGTGCAAACTGAAGAGTTGCTGGAATGCAAAGCAACTGCATTGAGGCACATGTAATGATTACTGTGTTTATTTCTTATTCTCCATTGTTCAACGAAGTTAATTTAAAATAGCTACGAGTCTTGTTGTAACCTAAACTATATTTTCTTAAACCTAGTCGTGGTTCAGTTTTTCTTTTGAACTTTTTTCTTTCCATTGTATCTCGGTTCTGTTGTTTGAGTTTCACAGATTTTATTGAAAACAACAGCAGTTTTGTAAACCAAAGATTTGTTGCTTAATAAAACAAAGTGACGATAGGGTCTTGAATTTTTTTTGGAAGGTCTTGAAAAAGTCTTGAAAAGGTATTGAAATTAACTTAATCATTCCTGCATATACCCTGTACAATAAAGGCCACTAGAGCCCAAAAATGTAAAAAATAATAAATAAATAAAAAAGCAAGATAACTAAAAAGCTTCCCTGTATTGTTAATGATAGCAGTCATTCTTCAGTATTGCTTATGCAATAGGGAGCACATCGCCCGTCCAAAACCTATCATCTCTCCATAATGGACATATGGAGAGATATATGCTGCAGCCCATCTTTGGGCTGCAGCAAGAAAATCAGACACAGACACTGATTGGTTGAATTTTCGGCAGCTGAGGAATAAATGCACAACTGCCATCAAAGCTGCAAAATGTAATTATTTCTTATCTCAGACCTCCAAAAATCTAAACGACCCAAAAAAATTCAGGAAAACCATCACATCTCTCCCAGGCATCCCCCAATCATCTGACCTCCCATCACAACTTCTCCTTTACTCTGTTCTTGTGTCAAACAAGAACGAGATCCTGAACTGTTTCAACAAACATTTTGTTGCTTCTAGTTCATTATTTGATACAGTTACAAATGGAAAAGCATCCACTTCATCTAAAAAGCAAACTTCTACAAATCAAATCCCTCCTACAAGTCAATCCTTAGTTAACCACACCTTCTCTTTTTCTCCGTTCTCCGTTTTCAGTCAGTGAGGTAAATAAACTGTTAAAAGATCTTGATCCTAAAAGTCTGCTGGTCCAGATGAACTTCCACCTTATTTCTTAAGGTTGGCTGCTCATATCATCACAGTCCCTGTGACCCACATCTTTAATCTGTCCATAAGCCAAAACACCATTCCGGATGCTTGGAAAACAGCCTTTGTTCTTCCTTTGCTGAAGGGTGGTGACCCCACCTCACTAAAAAACTATTGGCCAATCTCTAAACTTTGCATTTTAGCCAAGGTTCTAGAAAAATTGATAAACTCTCAAATCCAAAATAAGCTGGACTCATTTAACATCTTACCTCTCCATCAATCTGGTTTCAGGAAACAACACAGCACAATGACTGCTTCACTGAAGGTCCTTAACCCTTGTGTTGTCCTGCGGGTCAAAAGTGACCCGCTACCATGTTTAGCTATAGAAAAAATACCTTAAACTATATTTTTCCAACTTGAAATTTTATGACTTTTCCTAAAGTGACCCCATCATTACAAAAAGTGATACTTTGTTTTTGTCTAGGTTTCCATGTGGGCTGTACACCACTAGGGTCCAAAGATCGTCCTATGGGTCATTTTTGACCCGTGAATTATAAAGGCATTTAAACACCAGAAAAAAGTTCAAAGGCCACACACAAACTCTCTCTAACACACACACACACACACACACACCACACACACACACACACACACACACACACACACACACACACACACACACACACACACACACACATCAAAGACACTAGAACTTGCATTTGACCTGCACCTGCACTCTTGATCTGCAGCTAACCCCTCACATCACACAAGCTGCCAAGCAAAACAAAAAAACAAACTAAGAAATAATAAAGGCTGCAGCTGGGTCAGTCAAAAGAAAAAGGTGCCAGTTCTGCCCCTGGAAGAAGGACTGCAAGACAAAAGCTGTGTGCTGCACATGTGAGAAACACATCTGCAAAGCCCATTCTCACGTTCACACATACTGCCCTTCTTCTTCTTCTTCTTCTTCTTCTTTCGGCTTTTCCCTTTTCAGGGGTCGCCACAGTGAGTCATCCTCCTCCACCTCACTCTGTCCTCACTCCAACTACCTCCATGTCCTCTCTAACTGCATCCATATATCTCCTCTTTGTCTTTTTCCTGGCAGCTGCATTTCTAACATCCTTCTACCAATATACCCACTGTCCCTCCTCTGGACATGTCCAAACCATCTCAGTCTGGCCTCCCTAACTTTATCTCCCAGTTGTTCAACATGTGCTGTACCTCTGATTATCTCATTCCTGATCTTATCCATCCTTGTCACTCCTAAGGAGAACCTCAGCATCTTCATTTCTGCTACTTCCAGTTCTTTCTCCTGTCTTTTTGTCAATGCCACTGTCTCCAGACCATACAACATAGCTGGTCTCACCACTGTCTTGTAAACTTTTCCTTTGACCTTTGCTGACACCTTTTTGTCACAAATCACTCCTGAAACTTTTCTCCATCCACTCCATCCTGCCTGGACTCTCTTCTTCACCTCTTTACCACATTCCCCATTTTCCTGGACAGTGGACCCCAAGTACTTGAAGTTCTGCACCTTTGTGACCTCTGCTCCTTGTAGTCTCACTGTTCCACTGGCCTCCCTCTCATTCACACACATGTACTCTGTCTTACTACGGCTGACTTTCATTCCTCTTCTTTCAAGTGAATACCTCCACCTCTCCAAGTTCTCTTCCACCTGTTCCCTGTTCTCACCACATATCACAATGTCATCTGCAAACATCATAGTCCATGGGGATTCCTGCCTGACCTCATCTGTTAGTCGGTCCATCACCAGAGCAAACAAGAAGGGGCTCACATACTGTCCTACATGTGATAAATATAGTAGAAGTTGAAAATTGTTCACAAAATCAAGCAACATTTTGTTTTTTTGTTGTGTTATGAGAGAAGTATTTTTATAATTCACTTCCTAAAAAATATTTAAAAAATAAACGTGACAAAAAAGTTCCAGATTGTTGACTGTTTTTTCCCTTTCAATATAAATAATTCAGAAATAATTACTTTACATTTATATAATAGCCATAATAAACCTTTACTGTGTAAAATAAAACTGTTTTGACAGTTGGTTTGTGGTAAAAAAAAAAAAGTGTAATACTGTTAACTGGTGATTGTCTTTTTGTATTGTGTAACAAAAATACATGATAAAAAAAATATTAAAAAAATAAATAATTGAGATGCATTGATAAATAGGTTGTTTCATCATGGAAAATGGATTTTGGATTTAAAGTTCAATAAAGCTGCTTTATTTTGGGTCTTTGGTAGTGCGGGTCATTTTTGACCCGTAGGACAAGGGGAGTAAACAGAATGTTAAGATCGCACAAGGGTTAATGATGTTGAAGCATTGGATGCTAAGGATTATTGTGCTGCACTTTTCTTAGACCTGTCTAAAGCTTTTGACACAGTGGATCATAACATCTTGTGTCATAAACTCTCAGAAATCGTTTTTTCTCAGATCACACCATTGGTTGGTTTTCTAATTATCTTTCCAATCAGAGGCAATGTGTTCAACATAACGGTACTTCTTCCAATTATTTAACAGTTAAAAATGGTGTGCCACAAGGCTCAGTCTTAGGATCAACCCTCTTTACAATCTACATAGCTAATGTAGGTCTGAACATCCCTGATGCATCCTTACATTTCTTTGCTGATGATACAGTTGTTTACTGTCGAGCAAAAACAGTTGCTAAGGCTTTTCAGTTTTTGCAATCTGCTTTTGACATCATCCAATCAGATTTGTTCCGTCTCAAACTCGTCCTAAATGCTGATAAAACCGAAGGGATGTTTTTTTCAAGTAGGAAGTAGGTCCCAGCAATTCTTCCTCTGATTTTATCCTCAAATGGTGTCCCTATTGAGTTTGTTGATTCCTATAAATATTTGGGTATCCTGGTCGATTTGCATCTCTCTTTTAAACTACATGTGGAAAACCTAAGAAACTGAAAGTTAAACTGGGTTTCTTTTTCAGAAACAGATCATGTCTAACTCTGAATGCTAGGAAATGCCTTGTATCTATGACTTTCCGTCCCTCCATCAATTACAGTGACATTATCTACATGAATGCTCCTACAAGCACCCTGCAGATGTTGGATGCCATCCATCATGGTGCTCTAAGATTCATAACAGGCTGTGATTATCATACCCACCACTGCACCCTGTATTCACTAGTTAACTGGACATCATTAACCTCACACAGACTCTTCCACTGGTACATTTTCATCTTTAAATCACTTCTTGGTCTGCTGCCTTCATACATCTCCTCCTACATGTCTTTGCTTGAGTGCAGCTACAGCGTGCGCTCTCAGGACATGATTACCTGCCGTGTTCCGTCAGTGAGAACAGAGTCAGAGTCAGAGTCAGAGAGTCTTTATTGTCATTTGCACCGCATGTGGTACATGTGATGAAAACGAGATTATGTACACGGGGTCCCAGTTACATCCAACAACAAATGCAAGAGAAAAACAGTAATAACATCTAGAATTAACTAAGAAAAACATCAACTAGTAATACACTAAGCCTAATATAGTGGAAATAAACAGCAGCACGAACATGAGTTTGTATGAGCAGATGGTCACAGATGAACACAGATGAACACAGCAACAAGAAAACAGATCAGCATCAGCACAATGTGATATTTTGCAGTGTTTATTTTTTATTTTATTTATTCATGAGTCTAACAGCCTCAGGGTAGAAGCTGTTCCTCAGTCTAGTGGTTCTACATTTGATGCTCCTCAACCTCCGTCCTGAGGGGAGTGGGGCAAAGAGTGAGTGTGCTGGGTGAGTGAGGTCTTTCATGATGCAGGTGGCTCTTTTCCTGCATCTGGAGGTGTAAATGTCTGTGATGGTGGGGAGACTGACTCCAACAGACTTCTGTGCAGCCTTCACCACTCTCTGTAGAGCTTTCCTCTCTTCAACTGTGCAGCCTCCATGCCACACGTTGATGCTGGAGCACAGGACGCTCTCCACTGCACACCTGTAGAACGAGGTGAGAACTGGGCTGCTCAGACCAGCACGTCTCAGCCGTCTGAGGAAGTAGAGTCTCTGATGACCTTTCTTGATCAGGCTGGTGGTGTTGTTGCTCCAGCTGAGGTTATCATTCATGTGTACACCCAAGTATTTGTAGCTGGAGACCACTTCCACTGCAGACCCACCTATTTTCAGTGGGGCGTGGGTGTGTTTGTTCCTTCTGAAGTCCACAATCATCTCCTTTGTCTTCTTCACATTCATGTGAAGATTATTCTCTTTGCACCAGCTCTCCAGGTGTTCCACCTCCTGTCTGTAGCTGGACTCATCATTGTTTGTGATGCATCCCACCACCGCTGTATCATCTGCAAACTTAACAATATGACAGCCTGGAAGTGTGGCTGTACAATCATATGTGAGCAGAGTGAACAGAAGGGGGCTCAGCACACATCCTTGAGGAGAGCCAGTGCTGAGGGTTATGGTGGAGGAGGAGAAGTTGTGGATCTTCACGGACTGTGGTCTGTCTGTTAAGAAGTCTAGTACCCAGTTACAAATAGAGGGGCTTAGTCCAAGTGTAGATAGTTTGTCTATCAGAGTTTGGGGGATCATGGTGTTGAAGGCAGATGTGAAGTCCACAAAGAGCAGACGCACGTATGAGTCCTTCTGATCCAGGTGGGTGAGAGCAGTGTGGACCACGGAAGAAATGGCGTCCTCTGTTGATCGGTTCTCGCGGTATGCATATTGATGAGGGTCCTCGTTGATGTTGACGGTTGCCTTGATGTGGGTCATGACCAGTTTCTCAAAACATTTAGCGACTACCGGGGTGAGGGCCACTGGTCTATAGTCATTCAGACCAGTCACTGTGGAGCTCTTTGGGACTGGGATGATGGTCGCGGTCTTCAGGCAGGTGGGAACTGACTCCAGTGCAAGTGAGGTGGTGAAGATGTCAGCCAGCACCTCACAGAGCTGGTCCGCACATTCCTTCAGAACTTTCCCTGGGATGTTGTCTGGTCCGGTTGCTTTATGAGGATTAATCTTTCTGAGACTGCCTCTCACTTCTGCTGCGGTCACTCTGAGATGCTCTTCATCTGGTGATGAGGTGAGTCTGGTGCTAGCTGGTCTGTTTGGATCATCAAAACGTGCATAAAACTTATTGAGGGCATCAGGCAGAGATGGGTCCCTGGGGCATTGTTTGTTCTTGCCTTTGTAATCTGTTATGCATTTAATACCCTTCCACATGTGACAGCTCAGCCTCTGCGCTGAATGAACTGAATGAGTTCTTTGCTCGGTTCGAGGCAAGTAACGGCACACCAGCACATAAACTCCCCCCCTCTCCTGATGGCCAGGTGCTGACGCTGTCCTCAGACAGCGTAAGGCGATCATTCATCAAGATTAACGCCCGGAAGGCCTCTGGTCCTGACAACATACCTGGTCGCGTGCTGAAGGACTGTGCAGGGGAACTCGCAGCGGTCTTCACGGACATCTTTAACATCTCACTGAGCCAGGCCATCGTCCCCACCTGTTTCAAAGCCACCACCATCATCCCTGTCCCAAAGAAGGCAACGCCCGCATGCCTCAATGACTATCGCCCAGTAGCACTCACCCCCATCCTGATGAAGTGCTTTGAACGGCTAGTCATGAAAAGCATCACATCTGTCCTCCCTGACTCCCTGGATCCCTTCCAATTTGCATACCGACCTAATCGCTCAACCGACGATGCCATCTCCTCTGCCCTTCACACAGCTCTCACACATCTGGACACGAAGGACTCCTATGTTAGAATGTTGTTCATCGACTTCAGCTCGGCATTTAACACCATCATCCCCCAACAGCTCATCCTTAAACTGGACAGTCTGGGGCTGAACACCTCAATGTGTAACTGGCTGCTAGACTTCCTGACCGGGAGACCACAGACAGTGCGGGTCGGGAGTAACACATCTAGCACCATCACATTGAACACAGGGGCCCCACAAGGATGTGTGCTGAGCCCCCTTCTATTCACCCTGCTAACACACGACTGCACACCATCGTACAGCTCCAACCACTTCATCAAGTTTGCGGACGACACAACAGTGGTGGGTCTCATCAGCAACAACGATGAGACGGACTACAGGAACGAGGTGAGCCGCCTGGCCTTGTGGTGCGGACACAACAATCTCACTCTCAACGTGGAGAAGACAAAGGAGATTGTTGTGGACTTCAGGAAGAAGGATGCCCAACATGCCCCTCTGACCATCAACAGCACCGCAGTGGAGAGAGTAGACAGCACCAAGTTCCTGGGAGTGCACGTCTCAAAGGACCTGTCCTGGAGCAGGAACACTGCAGCACTGGCAAAGAAGGCTCACCAGCGTCTCTACTTTCTCCGCAAGCTGAAAAGGGCTGGAGCTTCAACCCCCATCATGAGCACCTTCTACAGAGGTGCCATAGAAAGTGTCCTGACCAGCTGCATCACTGTGTGGTTTGGTGCATGTACTGCATCCTGCCGCAAGAGCCTCCAG
Organism: Garcialebias charrua; assembly: GCA_038048925.1. Lineage (NCBI taxonomy): Eukaryota > Metazoa > Chordata > Actinopteri > Cyprinodontiformes > Rivulidae > Garcialebias > Garcialebias charrua. The sequence goes on along the minus strand of JBBPBX010001594.1, from coordinate 87,663 downwards.
CGCATTGTGAGAGCAGCTGAGAAGATCGTGGGCACCTCCTTGCCCTCACTGCAGGACTTACACAGCAAACGCCTCACTCGGAAAGCCCACCGCATGGCAGGTGATCCCACACACCCACTACACAGCTGCTTCAGACTACTGCCATCAGGGAGGAGACTGAGGAGTCTCCAGGCTCGAACCAGCAGACTGAGAGACAGCTCTGTTCATCAGGCAGTCAGAATGCTAAACACTCTGCCTGCTCTGCCCCCCCTCCCATTTGAACTGCCTTAACACTAAAACTTTCTCACACATTATCACTCAACACAAAGTTTTTCACTAAACTCTCGGTCATGTGCTCATACAGTTTGCACTAATTCTCATACTTGCACTAATGTCTGTATTACATCACTGCCTATAATCATAATACTGTTTACATTCTCTGTTTACATTTATTAATACTGTTTACTTTTATTACTACTGCTTACATGTAATTACTACTGTTTACATTTATTTACACTACTCTAATATCTACACCACTGCTGGTACATATACAGTGTGCTCTGAACGGTCTTATTTAGGGATGCCCAATGTGCCTTACTGCATATGCCACTTTTTGCCTCTACAACAACATCAACTACTACCTCATACATATACTGTGTACATTGACTCATACGCTGCTTTGCCACTTTGCAAATGTCAATGCTAGAAACCTTTAGTTTATTTTAGTTATACTTTTTATACTCTTTTTTTATACTAGTATGCAAAAACTCAGGACAGTATTATGTTCATTAAATGTTTAATGTTTTAGTTTTAGAGTTGGTGTAAATTTTCATACTCTTATACCACTATGCAAAAAACTCAGGACAGTGTTAGTTTTACTATTTTATGCTTATGTCTATTATTATATGTTTCAGTGTTTCAATGTTTAGATGTTTACTGTTGCACCGAGGGACTGAGAGAAACGCAATTTCGGTCCTGTGTATGTCCTGTACAGTACATATTGCAGATCTGACAATAAAGTTGACTTTGACTTTGACTTTGACATGCTCCGTGGGTCTTGTGAGGTGAACTGTCCCTCGATCCTCTGTGCATACGTGGCCTTGGCCTTCTTAATGCCATCCTTCAGTTCTTTCCTGCTCTTTCTCAGCTCCTCTTTATCTCCTGACTTGAATGCAGTGTCCCTGGCTGCTAGCAAGGCGTGAACTTCTTTATTTAACCAGGGTTTCCGGTTCGGGTAAGATTTAACATATTTTTTTATGGATACATTTTCAGAGCATGTACTGATGTAGCCCAGGACTGAGGAAGCATAGAGTTCCAGATCAACTGAGCTTCCATCAGTAGCTGCTTCTCTGAAAACAGACCAGTTTGTCTTCTCAAAACAGTCTCTCAACATGGGGGAACTATCTTGAGGCCAGATTCTTATCTCTCTTTGTTCCGGCTTGGAGCGCCTGAGTGGGGGGAGCTGTCTTGGGGCCAGGATCAGAGAGCAGTGATCGGAAGCTCCGAGCGCTGGGCGTGTCTTCGCCGTGTACGCCCCCTTTACATTAGTGTAGACTTGGTCAAGCGTTTTATCTCCTCTCGTTGCTGTGAAGACGTGTTTATTGAAGGCTGGGAGGGAGACTTGAAGATCTACGTGATTGACGTCTCCGCAAACAATGAAGAGCCCCTCAGGATATTTACACTGCAGCGAGGTGAGTAAGTCATGAATTTCTCCCTGGGCGTCATTAGCATTAGCATCGGGTGCTATGTAAATAACTGTTATTAAAATCACAGCATGGTCGCGAGGAAGGTAATGCGGCCTACATCTTACTGTGATCAACTCGACGGCAGCTGAACAAAGCCTTTTAATCACGGAACAGTTCGTGCACCAGTCTTTGTGCACGTAAATACAAACACCGCCGCCTCGTGTTTTCCCTGTAGTCTCAGTGCACCGGTCTGTTCTGAAAAAGAGTCTATTATCCAGCTCATAAACAGAGTCTGGTGTATCCTCAGAGATCCACGTTTCTGTCAGGCAGAGCACAGAGCACCTTCTCATCTCCTCCGACGTGGTCACTCTCAAACGAAGTAGATCCATTTTGTTGTCCAGCGAGCGGACGTTAGACAGAAAAAGAGCCGGCATCGGGGGTCTACCGGTTTTAGCGTCTGCCCGTAGTCTCGTCATAATTCCGTCAAAACTGAATTCCGTCAAAACATAATTCCGTCAAAACATAATTCCGTCAAAACTGAACTTGGCAAAAGGGCCTTCTCCTAATGAGAGCGTTCTGACATCATGTTTTGGTGCCGGCTCAGCTAGCTTGGTACCCCAACAGGAATGGGTCCTGAGAAGGGGCTGGTTCCACAAAAATTTGCTAGTGGAAAAGCCTTGGAACC
>JBBPBX010001594.1:54050-67690 GCA_038048925.1 Garcialebias charrua | reverse complement strand
TTCTAGTCAGCTTCCTTAGTGGTTCTGATAAGTTTGCATAGTTTGGTATGAATTTCATCAGAAATCCACAAGTACCTAGGAATGAGCGGAGTTGTTGAACGTTTTCAGGTCTCGATGCTTTGTAGATGGCTTCAACCTTTCTTGGGTCTGGTTTAATTCCTGTGTTGGAGATCACATGTCCAAGTATCTCAATTTCTTGTAACCCAAAAATACACTTGTCTCTGTTGAGGGTTAGACCTCTATCCACAAATCTCTGAAATACTTTTCTCAGTCTCTGTTCAAGTTGTTCTTCATCCTCTCCAAAGATTACTACATCATCCATGTAGCAAACGGTACCAGGCATTCCACATAACATAGAGTCCATAGCCTTCTGGTAGGCTTCTGGTGCACTCGATAATCCAAAAGGAACTTTTCTGAAGCGGTAGCACCCTCTATGTGTGATGAATGTCGTCAGGTGTCTGGATTCTGTGGCTAAATCACACTGCCAAAATCCTTTCCGTGCATCTAGCTTAGCAAACACTTTTGCTCCCTGCACTGCCTGTAAGATGCTGTCTACTGTTGGTACTGGGTGTCTTTCTCTGATCACTGCTCTATTCACCTCCCTAAGGTCTACGCATAGCCTCACTTCCTTTGTATCTTTCTTAGGTACAATAAGGATACAGTATTAGAAACCCATTCTGATCCTTCATTTACCTCCTCTATAATACCTTGTTCTAGCATCTTATCTAGCTCCTGGTTTACAGCTTCTAACATGGGATAAGGGACTCTCCTTAAACCTTGAGCTACAGGCGGGACTTTTTCATCGACTGTAACCTTATGGCTGTAACCTCTCTCTAAATAGTACTGGGTACTCTTTAACAAGCTTGTCAAACCTGTCTCTTTGCTCTACTGTGTTTACTTTTTCTCCTGTGTTCAGTATATTTAATGCAAAGCTTGTTTTTCTACCTAGTAGTGCTTCTACATTTCCTTTTATCACGTAGATGTTATCTTTAATAACATTATCTTTCCATCTCATTTCTGCTTCAAAATAACCAACACATTTAAGTGGAGTAGTTTGTGCGTAAGCATAAAACCTCTTCTTAGTTGATTTTAGTTCAATTTTAGCAGAAAGTGTTCTTTTATATAAATCCTCTCCTATGAAGTTTTTTCCACTTCCTGTATCTATGACCATTTTCAGCCATTGTCCATTTACTTTGATTGTTTCAGTACCTTCGGGATCAACAGCATGGACAAATTCATCTGAATCTGATTCTGAATCTGCAGTATCCTGAACTACTGCTCTCACTGGTTTCATCTTTTTCTTTTTTTCTGTAAATTTCAATCAATCAATCAAACTTTATTTCAGACACAAAAAAGGTCCATAAAAAATACATAAAAAATCCATAAAAAAAAATTAAAATAAAGAAATAAAAGACAGATAATTCACTGAGTCACAAATAAATGATGGCGCCAATGATTCCACAATCTTGAACAAAATCTCACTGCACTAAAAGCAGGATTTACTAGATTTGCAATTATATTATTGCATGACACAGCCAATCTACACATGCATTTATACATAAGATTCCTGAGCACAGCAGCACATGTAGGAACAGCATTATGTACAAACAAATGGCTAGCACTGCTCCATCTGGGCACTTTGAGGAGCAGCCTCATGCCATCATTATATGCCACATAAAGTTTATGCAGGCTACTTTTTTTGTATCTTCGCCACAGATGGGCAGTGTATAGCGAGGTACAAAAAGCCTTAAAAAGAGCTATTTTCACAGAGGATGAACACATACCAAACTTTCTGATCAGAGTATTAGCTTGTGCATATATCATACGATACTGCCTACAGATGTCACGATCATCAGAGAGGTCATCAGATATGCAATGTCCCAAATATTTGATTTCACTGCATATATTGAGGACAGCACCAGATAGAGAGAAGTCAGGGGTTATCAGATGTTTATCTGCCCTACTTCTAGCAATCATAACTTTGCTTTTCTTAGCGTTATACTTGATGTCAAAGTCATAACCATATTGGGAACAGATCCTTAGTAATTGTTGAAAGCCAGCACTATAAGGGCACAAGACTACCAAATCATCTGCATACATTAAGTGATTAATTATGCGATCACCAACTATACAGCCTGTTTTACAACAATTCAAGCGCTTTGATAGTTCATCCATGTAGATGTTAAAAAGGTAAGGGGACAGTATACTTCCCTGCCTTACTCCGTTACCAACATTAAATGAATCAGACATTGTGTTACCCCATTTGACATACATTGATTGATGACCATACCAGTAGACAAGAATTCTGATCAGATATTTGGGTACACCTCTGCGTTCTAATTTGTAAAATAGTTTTTCATGATTCACACGATCAAATGCTTTAGAGGCATCAATAAAACACATAAATACCGTAGTGTTGTGAAAATTATACAAATCCAAAATCTCCTTTAGTGCAAAAATACACATGTCTGTGCCATGTTTAGGTTTAAAACCAAACTGATTATCAGAGGTCAGGACAAACTCTTCCAGCCTATTTAATAGGATTCTTTCTAAAACTTTCGACAGACTACTAGATAGAGCTATGGGTCGGTAATTTTCCAGGGAGCTGATCTTACCCGCTTTGTCTTTGATAATGGGTACGAGTATGACGGATAACATTGAATCAGGTAACAGGCCGTGTACTAGAAAGCCAGTGAAACACATAGAAAGTAAAGGATAAAGTTTCTTACTTGCATTTTTCAGATGTTCAGAGGAAATATTATCCATCCCACAAGCCTTGTTGTCTTTCAGTGCCACTATTGCATTATAACTCTGTGTGGCTAGTTGTTTGTGTGCTTACTTGGACAAATCCGCAGTGAACACCGCTGTTTCAAGCCAAATTAACGCGGCAGGATTAATTTATTATGTGTTTTGTGTCCACCACGAGACGGTGAGTCGTTAGTTTTAGGTATTTTGGTTACTTTTATGTATAAATGCGGTGGTGACACGCCCGTGTATTTGAGGTGGTGTTAGGGATTAAATGGTCATTCTCTTTTTTTGTTAATTTAGTGGCCGAATAGAATGTAGGACACAGTTCTTGTTTTGTCCGGGTGCTGCTGCGTCTCAGTTGTGGCAGGACATAAATATGGATGTGGCATTTTTAGCTGTTGCTAGTTTGTGTTGTAATTACATTTCAATGCAAAAAATGTAGTGTTTAATATTATCAAAATAAACTATGTTATGGAAGACTGCAGCATCCAAAAAAAATTGAGACGTGGACATATGTTTAGATGTTGCCAATGTTAGCAGGTTGAATGTAACAGCTCTTGATGAACTGTTGTTCATTTGATTGTTGTGCAAATGTTATGGATCAAAGGTATTTATGAAATTTTTAGTTGGTGAATGAATATCACTGTTTTTTTAATTAATAATCTGTAGCCATGAAATGATTGTTATGATCAAACCTTGTTAATATCACAACGTTTGAATATCATCATAAATACTTGAGTGAATAAATTGAAATTGACATAATAAATATTTATTTTTGTTTTTTACAGCAAAAAATACAGGTGATAAAAACTTTTTTTTTTTTTTAAGGTCCATGATGAGTTCAAAATCCAGGGAATCTCTGAGATGTGCTTCTACAAACATCAAAAAACCCTCCTCATCCCCACAGTCTTTTGGCAGTGGAAGCTGGAGCAGGATAACTACATCAACGAGGCCAGGGCTCGTGGGTCTTTGACACTTGGTGGTGACATGAGAGCTGATTCACCAGGTATTTTCAGGTTTTATTTCTTACTGGTACTCCTATTAACCTTTTACACTTTGTGTAGAGGATATCATGTAAAAAACCTAAACATAGAATCAAATACTTCCAGGGCACTGTGCAAAATATGGAAGTTACACCATGATGGATCTTGTTGCAAATTGCATAATAGACATCCAACTAGTTCGTGTCACAGTTGTAGCTCATTTTAATCGACAGCTCCTGGTGATAAATAAATAAATATAAAACCTCCACTAAATAAATAAACCTGGTCTAGAGTGTGGGGTGTAGACTACTGTACAGGTTTTTTATTTATTTATCTCCGACAGAATCTAGTCTGACAAATACAAAGTATCAGCCACCAACACATCATATATAGCCTATTTATAATTTTTATTACTAATATAGAATGCTGGAAGCAGCAGCTGATAAGAGGACAAGAAAACTTCCTGCAAAGATAAGTGTAGGCTTTGTGGTAGGCTAAATCTCATTCAAATTAAAAATATGACTGGAGAAAAATTATTTCTAGCTGCTATTTTTTGATAGTTAATGTCTGTTTTTATTTTTTATTATTATTTGAGAGAAAGGGTGCACGCTCCCGACACAGCGGGAACAGATTCTCACGGGGTAACAGAAATCGCACAGCACCTGCGTTCTTTTGTTGCAAATAATGTTGTGGATCAAGGTATTTGTAAAATAATAATAATAATCTGTGCAGCAGTATTTATTTTGCACTGGGTCATCTGTTTGACAGGTCAACAAAGTGATAGAACAGTAATGTTTCTCAAGTATGTTTTTTTGTAAGGTGATTAAAAATGTGTTGTTTTTTAGCTCCATGAGGCGTTCCACATCCAGGGATGAGCCGTGCAGCAGTCCCAAACACTCGAGACCACCTTCAGGATGCTCCACCCGCAGGATGGTCCACCTGCCAGCCACAAACAAACACCAAGGTCTCAGCTGAACCCAACATTGTCGTGGATGGAGGTCTCAAGAGATGACGCAGCTCTGGCCGAGACTGCATCATCTTCCGCTGAATTTGAAATACATGTCACACATTTGGCACTTCGCATCTGGTTCTGTGAACTTCTTTTAGAATAGGATACCCTTTATGTAAATTACTATGTGCTTGTGTTAAATTATTATTTATGTTTTCTTCTAACCCTGTGTGGACTGGGCACCTGGGTGGTCTGTAACAAGTCATAAATTCAAGTACAGGAAACTTTTAAATTTTAACGTTTAAAAATTTATGCTTCATATAACTTTTTTAATAATGTACAATTCGGATTACTCTAATTGATTATTGCACTTTGTTTCTTTTGTTTTACAATATTTAATATTTGCACACCTGAAACAATTATAATTTATATTAAATTTAAACATTACTTTGTAAAAATTGCTGATGTAAACATGTTTATTAAATGTTTGTTTAAATTATGCATGCATCTGAGAGAAATGCAATTTCAATCCTGTGTATGTTCTGTACATATTGCAGTTTGGACAATAAAGTTGACTTTTAAATTTGACTTTGATGTATGACTTGGAAATGTATTTATCAATACAGAGGTCTGTAAAGAAAGAAATTGATTACAAAAACTAGTTGTTTATGATTCATTTTATTAACAGTAAGTTAATTCAAAACAACAAAAGTTTCTGTGTCGTGTCACACGGGACCACCTCCAGCTCGTCTGTATGGATGCAGTGGACAGAAGAGAAAGCAGTCCCAACCACCTTCAAGATGCTGCACCTGCCAGCCACAAACAAACACCAGGGTCTGCGTGGCTGCTGCATGGGTGCTTGAGTCATCACAGTTCTCTGAAAAAAACATTTGAAAGGATACAGTATTGTTAAATTCATTGCAATTTGTTTGGTTTGCATTGAAAAAATATAACTTCTCATAAATCTTACCAGCTGTGCTCAGTTTTGATTAGCTGACACATAGCTTAAACATGTAGTGTATGCACGTCCTAACAAATATATCATACAAGCTTATAGAATGTTTCTAAACACGGATCTTTGGAAAACAAATAAAATATTTGACCACTGTTTAGTGCTCATTTATAGTCAATTCAAAAAACAATGTGTGTTCAGTTCTAGGTTGCATATTAAAATTAAGCCAAAACGTCAAAAAAAACGAGGGTAGATGAAATCAATATTTTAAAATAAAATATATTATGAAACGTTACTTTTGTAATGTGCTAAGTAATAAGATGTGGTGAATTAAAGCCACTGCAGCTGGACTACAACTCCGTTGTGATCCAAACAAAGACAAAAACACAACCGTACACCGCATGCCATGCAGCTAAACACAGGTTTTTCATGTGTTCAGTGTTCAGAAGCATCCGCTTAAGCTGTGTGTGATTAAATACACGCAACAACATTTTAGAACTGTTATTTTAGTACAAGTTTAGGCATTGATTTACTTACTGAAGACGTGACTATCCGCCATTTTGAAATCTAAACTTGGGGAGGGGTGAGAGTTCACCACTAGAGGGGGCGTGAACACAGGACAACCCACAACCTCCTCCCCTGCTTGACTCTCTACACGCCCATTTTGAGGGAAAATTTCAAACTGCTTCGGGGGAGGAGTTACCGATCCACAGGGTGTTTAGTCGCTCTTTAAGTGTTAATCTTCTTAAAAGCCTTGCTGTGCGCTCCTGTGGCAGACATTTGCAGCAGAGCTAAACACGGTCCACATTTTGATGTAGGTGCAACCTATACTCAGGTGCGACCTGTATATGGATTTTTCCAATTCTTTGGCAATAATTGGACAATACTAACCTATAATAATAATAATAATAATAATGAATTCAATTTATAACGCACTTTTCATTAGTGAAAATCTCAAAGCGCTACACACATTGAATGCTACACACATTCATACACCGGTAGCGGCAGACTACCATGCAAGGTGCTTTCCAGTCTTACCGGGAGCAACTCGGGGTTAAGTGTCTTGCCCAAGGACACAACGACACATGGTGTGGGGAACCGGGATTCAAACCGCCAACCTTCCGATCGGGGGACGACTGCCATTACCACTACGCCACGGCCGCCCCTATATTCAGGTGCGACCTATATTCCAGAAAATACGGTAAGCTGAGGAAAATGCATCAAGGTAGATAGATGCATAAAGGTAAATTGCATGAGACACACACAGAAGTTCTCCAAAAGTTGGAAAAGGTTAACTTGAGAAATTTTTAATGAATAATAAATACAAACTGCAAAAAGGCCCTGCGAATCCAAAAGGCTGCTGAAGGTCATTCCAGCAGTACTTATTAGTGGTCTCAGAGGACAATTACCAGACACTTTGCCAGCGACTAGAATTACATTTAGACATTTCAGTGATAAGATGTTTTTAAGCTGGAGTTAGACACACACACTGAACTGACCTCACCGTGACTGAGGAGAAACTGCAGCACTCCACACTTCAGAGGCAAAGTAACCCTCAGGTTTACACTTTTATGTAGAACGAGCCACACTGCAGCAGGATAATGAGCCCAAACGGGTCTCAAAGCTTTGTTAGAACTATACGAAGACCAGCGAAGGTAAAGGAGTGTGACTGGAAAGATTTCTCTCTCACCTGAGCTCAAACTCACTGGAATGTGATGAAACAGCACTTTAAGTTCAAGAAAGCCAAACATTCCAGACATGAAAAGCTTTCTCAAACATTTCCATACTTTCAGTGCAGAGAAAATATTGAAATGTTCACCTCAGGAGTTGTCTTTGAACCAAAGGGGCAACTTCGACACAAAGTAAGATTTGAAATGCAGACGTTTGGCTTCAGCAAATCCAGATTGAATCATTTAGAAGAGACTGGTCAACAACCTATATATCATAATAAATCACATTGCTTGAGAAAGAATAGTGGACCACTGACTGGTGTTGACCCCGTTGCACTGTTGCTCTCAGTCTTAGAACTTCACAACAATAAACTTCTTGCATTAAAACTTATTGTTTCATGACCAAGTCATACCAGTGGTGTAGTCTATATTTTTGTAGTGGGTATACCGTGATAAAGCTAGTTTTAAGTTGGACTTTGAACACCACTGAAGTCACGGAATGTGAATGTCCAACATCCAATGCAAAACTAACTTTACCACAGTCGGTCCGTATACCAAAGTACACTGGTTAGTACAATGTAATTGTCAATGTATTTTTAAGCCTATTGAACATTTCCAAATTTCTCTGATGCTTATGTTTGAATAAATGAACAACAAACTTTGTACAACAGTTGGCTTTGTATTAAAAACATTGTGTAGATTTTATAAAACAGTGTCAAAGCAAAACATGTTAAAGTATTAAATAGTAAGTACAGAAGTATTAATTGTTCAATAATTCGCTGGATAAGCAAATGTAATAAATAAGCGTGGCATACAGATTGCTACGGAAGTGTTTTACTGCCGTTTAACATTTCAATGACAAATGCCTAATAATACGTAATGTATCAATGGGCACTTTTAAGTGGGTATACTGAAATTCTTAAGCTTTTCTAGTGGGTATTCTCCGTCTGCCCGCGTATCACTTATCGTCATAAAATGGACAAGTAATTCGATCACGACCGCTTAGTTTATTATAGTCCTTTGTTTCTTTAAATTTAGCTTTGAGGCTCTTCACTTTCCTCTGGCACTGTAGCCACATTCGTTTGTGCCCTCGCTCAGCCATATCTTTCGAGATACGTTCAAAAACAGCTCGGTTACGATACGCCCCTTCAAGCTTAGCTTGAATAGAACTGTCTCCCCAGATACTAATTAGGTCTAAAACCTCACTTTCTTTCCACTGAGAAGCTCCGTCGACGCTGTCCGCCATGTTTGGTTTTTTTCGCTTCCCGCCCACTGTGACGTCGGTCTCACATCGGTGATGCAACAGTCGGATCGGTGATGCAACAGTCGGATGTAAGTCACATGAGCGTTCTGACTGCAGTCACTTTGAAAACATCAGATATATATCTGATTTAAAACCACATACTGAAACGGCCTGGGTCCCATTTGAAAAAATCGGATTTGTCACGTTCAGACTGTCATTAAAAAATCAGATATGGGTCAGATTTGCCTGCAGTGTGAACGTAGCCTTAGACTACACCACAGAGTCACATTACCCTTTAAAGCTGCTATATGTAACTTTTCTAACAATATATTTTTAACATATTTCTTCACTCTGTCACTAGATTGATGTTAGAGAGGTAATCTCTGAAAAAAACAAAAAAAATATTGTCCCCTTGCTTCTCCAGGTGGTAAATAAGCATTTCTAAAAAGAAAGAGTGACCCGCCATTTTCCAGCCAATAAAAACAAAGTTTGTAACCAGCCAATAAAAACTGAGCTTGAATTTGAATCAGCCAATAAAAACAGAGCTTGAATTTGAATTCCAACAGACCACAAGGGGGCAGAGCCATATATGGCTCTGAGGGGGAGGGATCAGAATGCTTTGCCTGTTGAAATTTTTTCTAAGTGCTGCAGTTCTACAGAAACTGCAGACTGAACCTTTAAATACAATGTTTAAAGGATTTATACTGTAAGTATAAGCGCCATCTGTTTTCATTGTATGATTCCATCCAATGATGATATTAGTTCTCTGCGTTAAACCCATCTCATTTGAGATATACCCAGGTGGAGCAGTGGGCAGCTATGTAGGCATCTGGGGAACAATTGGAGATTGGGTGTCTTGCTCAGACACCACGACATGTGGGCATGGCGGGGAGTCGAACCACGACTTTCTGGTCCCAAGTCAGCTGCCCTCTACACCATCTCGACCCCTTACAATTGAAGGATGTGCAGGAAGCCAGAGAAAACTATTTCCCTTCCCAACTGGAACTCAATTAAACACCTTGATGATGATCTATGATCAATAGAGCCACTTAGCATGTGATTGAGTAAGACACACTTGGTCTCTCTTCGCTTCGCCCTCAAACTCTAGCTCTCTCTTTTTTGTACTTTGTGGACTGACCATCTCTGCCACACACAAAATGCCACTGCCCACACAGTTGCACTTGGAGTGAGCCACATTTCCCACCTCTGCCAAACAGTAGTGCAGTAAACACAGTTTCCATGTTCCGAGGTCTGTGGTTAATCACTCATCACAGCGGTCGCTGAAGGTGTAGAGCTGTCCCATCGACGCTAATTCTGAGACACAGCTACTAATTAAAACTTATTGCTTAAGGCTGCTGGGTTTGGCACTCCGATGGAGGGATAGCTCCTTCACACACTCCCCCCTTGATGATAAGACATCATTGCAGGGTTCAAGCAAAATGCACAGTAAAAATGTTCTTACTAAAAATGCAAAAAATCCCTATGTGTGGATCCACAGAAACACGTTACGTAAACAAAACATGTAATCAGATTGAAACTGCTTATTTATATACTGTAAATTGAAACTTTACTTTTGAAATTATTATTTTAACTTGTGGGCAGCATGGTGGCGCAACTGATAGAGCAGCTGCCTCTCAGCAAGCAGGGGGTCCCCGGTTCACATCCCGGTCCAGGGTCCTTTCTGGGTGGAGTTTGCATGTTCTCTCCATGCATGCATGGATTTCCTCCAGGTACTCCGGTTTCCTCCCACAGACCAAAAACATGCATGTTGGGCTAAGTCAAAGTCAAAGTCAACTTTATTGTCAGAACTGCAATATGTACAGGACATACACAGGATTGAAATTGCGTTTCTCTCAGTCCCTCGGTGCAACAGTAACCATTTAAACACTAAAACACTAAAACATTTAATAAACATAAGCATAAAATAGTAAAAATGTAATAGTAATAATTGGTAACTCTAAATTGTCCCTATAGGTGTGAGTGAGAGAGTGAATGGTTGTTTGTCTCATTTGTCTCTATGTGGCCCTGTGATGGACTTGCGACCCATCCAGGGTGTACCCCGCCCCTCGCACAGTGATTGCTGGACATGGGCACTGGTGACCCCCGTGATCCAAAATGGAAGAAGTGGGTAAATATAATGGATGGGTGGATGGATTTTAACATGTTAGACGTCCCTTGTTGCTTTAACAGCTTACCCAAAGCAATTAAATCCTGGTAGTCTGGTAGTCGGCACCTCCTTGCCCTCACTGCAGGACTTACACAGCAAACGCCTCACTCGGAAAGCCCACCGCATGGCAGGTGATCCCACACACCCACTACACAGCCGCTTTAGACTGCTGCCATCAGGGAGGAGACTGAGGAGTCTCCAGGCTCGTACCAGCAGACTGAGAGACAGCTCTGTTCATCAGGCAGTCAGAATGCTAAACACTCTGCCTGCTCTGCCTCCCCTCCCATTTGAACTGCCTTAACACAAAAAACTTTCTCACACATTACCACTCAACACAAAGTTTTTAACACTGGACTCTGTGTCATCAAACGGGTTATTCACTAAACTCTCGGTCATGTGTTCATTCAGTTTGCACTACTTCTCATATTTGCACTAATGTTTGTATTACATTACTGCCTATAGTCATACTACTGTTTACATTCACTGTTTACATTTATTAATACTGTTTACATTTATTACTACTGCTTTACATTTATTACTACTGTTTACATTTACACTACTTTTATCTACACTACTGCAGATACATATACAGCATTCTCTGACTAGCCTTATCTAAGGATGCCAAATGTGCCTTATGTGCCTCACTGCATATGCCACTTTGCCTCTATACCAACATCAACTACCTCATACATGTACTGTGTACATTAACTTATATGCTGCTGTGCCACTCTTTGCAAATGTCAACGCTAGAAACTTCAGTTTATTTTATAGATTTACGTTTTTATACTTTTCATACTACTATGCAAAAACTCAGGACAGTATTACACTTTTATTATTTCATTTTATGCTTATGTTCATTGGGTGTTTGGTGTTTTAGGGGTGTTTGGTGTTTCAGTGTTGGTGTAAATTTTCATACTTTTATACTATTATGAAAAAACTCAGGACAGTGTTACACTTTTTTACTATTTTATGCTTATGTGTATTAAATGTTTTAGTGTTTAGTGTTTAGATGGTTACTGTTGCACCGAGGGACTGAGAGAAACGCAATTTCGGTCCTGTGTATGTCCTGTACATATTGCAGTTCTGACAATAAAGTTGACTTTGACTTTGACTTTGACTTTGAAGATTGCCTACTGCCCCTGCTTTTTAAAATTCACTCTTATTGCTGAATCCCTTCAATTTAAAGATTTCAAACTTTAACGTTACCTCTTGGCACTTAATTCAAAGTCACAAGAAAGAGCAGTTAAAATATCCCCAAGAAATGAAATAGGACACCTCAAAAATTTATCTGCCATGTCTTTGTCAATTTTTACCAGTTATCTTTACCAATTTAAAAAAATATATTATTGCTTTTTTTACTAGCGTTCCAATGCCACACTTTCTCTTATCTATGTTACTGGAAAAAGCTTACTTAAATCACAAAACTTCAGATTATATTGGAATTAATCAAACCAGTCATTACAATAGCTGGAATTAAAAAAAGAAGTAAATAAAATAAAAAAATGATTTGTAGGTTGAGCATGCATCAGGGTATTTGTAGGTTTATTTGCAAGAGTAGCATTCCATTTCAACATTGCTGCAGATAAAGAAAATCAAATTTTTAAGAGCAGATGTCCAAAACACTTCACTCTTTCCCTACTTCTAGAAATAATCGAGACATGATTGTGTAGAAAAATTGTTAAACGAAATTCACTTAAACTATGGGAGCATAGGAGCCTGGGATACTATCATTCATTCATTCAACCTTTATTTGTATAGGTTGGTCTCATTGGGTCACGAGGACTCATTTTCAAGAGATCTGTATTAAAATGAAACTAAACATTGGCATCAGAAGCATTTGTAATGTTGGTGGAGAGGAGCAGTGGTGGGATGTTCAGAATTTTTTTAATAAAGTAGATGCTATTTTATGCATTTTGGTGTATTTTAACTGGTTGCTAAACACCTACAATTGCCTATAAGTAAACACTTGATTCAATAACTATTTTAGAGAGCTCGGCACAAGAAGTACCGGTAGTCTGACCAACAGCTTTCATTCTCTCACACATCCTAACACCGCCCCATCCCCCGTTTGACAAATGTGATACTAATGTAGCGCTAAGCTAGCACGCAACACAAACCGTGTTTCCATCTATTTTCATTTCGAATTTTGAGCAAATTTTTGAAATCTCGCAAAAATGTAAATACAAATTAATGCGGATCAGAAGTGTTTCCATCAACTGGCTTGAAGCGCATCTACCGGGCCACGCACAGCGTCATTACGTCAGACGTCAGCGTCATTACGTCAGACGTCAGCGTTACGCATGTCTACAGTAAACAGGAAGTAGCGGTTGAAAACAGAACCCGACCACACATCTCGGCAAAATGGAGAGAATATTTCAGGTATGTGTTGCTATCGGGCAAGTTGTATTTATTCTGTCATGCCAACTAGTTTTAGCGATGTTACATGTTGTCCGGAGCGGAAACAGCTGATCAGTCACGTGACGTGAATGTTCGCTACGGCAGAACTGAGTCGGCAAATCTGTTTCCATCTGTCGTTTTGCGCATCAGCTCTGTTTCGAAACCCCCAAAAACCACCTCAAGCGAGCGTATCAACTTTTGAGCGAATTAGAGGAAGTTAACTCGAATTTTGCCGTTTCCATTCAGCTTTTCTGATGCAATGCTTCAAAATGCGCATCTAGAAACCTTGATGGAAACACGGCTACAGTTGTGTCCCCCTCCTTCACCCATGAGCGCCTTGCCAAGGCAAGCGACTGACACTGCATCTGGTGTGGTGAGTTGTTGTGGGTAACCAGGAAAACCCAGAGTGGACTTTTAGTGTTTGAATATTCTCCTATTTATCAAGTGGAATGGATTTGTTCAAAGAAATAGAAACAGCTCTGAGTGACTAATATTTCATGGTAAATGTGGGGGCATCCAAATGAATACTTT
>JBBPBX010001594.1:0-36004 GCA_038048925.1 Garcialebias charrua | reverse complement strand
AAAATACACTACTACTTACTTGTACTACTATTCCTACTTTGTGTTTTTTCACTTGTTGCAGGGCTTCAGGGTACAGACCCCCCAGCGATAAACGAGGGACTACTGTAAATCGTTTAGCACAATTATCTGAGGCAACTATGCTTTCTAGTTTTTATATTGCTTAGCATTATAGCTTCACCAAATGATTGGAGTGATCGAAGTTTAATCTGTGGTAGCCAAGGCCACTACTGGCTACCTCCTGGCTCCGCCATTGCGCCCGGTCATGGATAAAATTGTTCCCTCCACTCGCCAGGATTCGTCACGCTGTGCCACATTGGGCAAGTGACAAAACCACCTCTGTTCTCCCACTGTAACTCCTCCTACCCACTTGACAAACTTGCACCAAGATCATAATGGTTTACCTGCATTCTCTGTTCTATTGCTGTCCAGAAAAACACGCATCTGGAATACTACAAACATTCACTGTTCAAATGTGTCAGTAACGGGGACATCGGTGTACCGCTTGTCATTTCATTTGGTTTACCTCTTCCCCAATGAAAGCCCTGCAGACTTGACTGGTCCAGGTTTGTGGAGTACAGTATATGGCTAAAGCAGGTGTGTGATTCTTCCTGCAGTGGTTTGTATCTGCTCGGTCGATCAGAGGGTAAAGTCAACATAAAGCGACTTGTAGCCCCAGCATTCCTCTGTCTTCGCAGCAGCGCTCTCCTCAGAACGACAGTGAACGGAGCGCTCACTCGTGTTTTTTCAGTCCTGTGTAAATGTTAAACGCATGCCAGGATCGTCCCAGGATTTCATCGGACTCCAACGCTTAGGGGACGTTGTGGTCCACCATCTGAAACTTCTATCTTCATCAAGAAAACACTGAAAGTGTGGGAGATTTTCTTTTTTCTGCTTTTTCACGGAAGACTTAAATCTGGAGATGTGTGTGTGTGTGTGAGAGAGAAAAAAATCAACAAATGTGGTTATCCAGCTCCACATTTAAGACGTTGTGTTTTTCTTTCTTCGACTCGTTGAGTTCAAAGAAAGAATGTGTCGACTCAAAGAAAAAAATCTTTTTTTTTTTCTGTTTATTGATAATACGGTGCTGGATTAGGTACGAACGACATGAAGATTGAAGTTGTTGATGCTGGAAGCGGGGTTCATGGTGCCCAGATGAGCGGTGGATTTGCGGTCACTGGGATTTTCCAGATCTGTTTGCCTGTAAGAATAGAAGGTACTGCTGTTAGGCGAGGCTCGGTTCACGAGACCCCATTGTTTCCCCCTCCACCGTCTGCGGTCTGCCTCTGCCTGTTCTCTGCCGCGCTGTCTTTCATTTGAGGCCAAGTCATCCAATGGTCGAATGTGAGGGAGGTCTTTATGCGTTTGCGTCTGCCTGTCTGCACGTATACATACAAGTGAATGTGTTTTTACGTCTGCTTTTAGGGGGCTGGATGTATTTTACAGTATTTTTGTTTTTGCTGGTGTAGGATCAAGTGTGGTTCACATATGTGAGTTGAGACAGTGTGGGGCCTTGTGGTTTCCTGCACCCCGACTCTTGATTTTCTCCTCCTCTTATTCGTCTTATTACATTCCCCGAGCCCTCGAAGTCGCCTCCGTTTTGTTTGTTCAGTTTAAGACGTCTGACTGAATATCCGGAGGCCTGCCCGGCTTCAGACTATCTTCCAGTTTCCCTCGTCCGGTTTGACAGGGACCCACTGGGCTTTGGGTTGACTGCATTTCAATAAGGTTCTTGAATGTTCAAGGCCAGCTTTTTTTTTTTCCAGTTACATCTTTTAACCAATAAGCCTTTCTATTTAATTGTTCTGACCTGGCAAAGGCCATCCATGATTTCGTCAGCTCAAGGCTTGACTTCTGTAATGCTGTCTTTGTGTGTGTGTGTAGGAATCTCCCAGTCCTCATTCTGATGCCTTCAGCTTGTACAAAATGCTGCGCACCGTCTTTTAACCAACAGTCCCAGAAATGAGCTGCTTTATTCTCCCTCCATTGACTTCTGATCCATTGTCCAGTTGATTTTAAGCTCTCGTTGTACCTTGTATATCGAAGTTCATGCTCCAGGTAATAAATCCAACAAAGTTGTCAGGTCCTCTGGATGGTTTCTTTTTATGATGAAACGTTTCGTCTTTCATCCAAACTTCTTCATCAGTCTGAGGAGCCACAGCAAAGTCAGTCCCCTAAGTGGCTTACTCACATAGTGGGCCAACCAGTTTGCTGGTGATAAGATGGTTTCTGGAGTCCACCCTCTCCCCCGTCAACTCATCCGAGACAGCCATAGCCAAAGTGGTTCAAAACATCAATGTTCATGCTCAATTAAAAATAAAAAATAAACGTCCAGAGGACCTAACTTAACTTTTTGGGCTCTCCTTGTTTATTTTAAAGCATTTAAAGGTCTTTCTCCACCTTATTTAGCTGAGTTAATAACTTTCTGTAAGTATGAAATCACCTTAAGGTCAACTAATCCATTTTTACTGTTTTTCCCCAAGTCCAAATACAAGCGTTGGGAAGGCCGAGCCTTTACGGTCGCAGCATCTAGACTCTGTGGAACCAGCTTCCTCAGGACCCGCGCTCCATCACTGATCTGGGCCTTTTTAAATCTAAACTTAAAACCTTTTTATGCAGGCAGGCTTTTAATACCTAGTGGCCCTCCAGTATTGTTTTTATTGTTTTAACTTTTGTGCTGTGAAGCTCTTTGTGCACATTTTTGGCTGTGGCAAAGGGCTCCCTAAATAAATTTTGATTGATTGATTGATTGATTGATTGATTGATTGATTGATTGATTGATTGATTGATTGATTGATTGATTGATTGATTGATTTGGCTGAATAAAAAACATTTTGGTCATGACTGTTTGTTCACTTGTCTTTCATTTTAGCTCAATATTTCATGAGATGGTCATAACCCGGCCAATTTTACAGAAATTGAGCAAAACTTTGGTGAGGTAGTAGCTGAGAGTCATTTCTAAAACATACACAGTTAAAACATTTTCGTGACATTTTACATGAGATTGTTCATCACGCCATAATCCAAAACAGCTGTAACTCATCCCTTTCTTAACATAAGATTGTTTTAATTTAAAACTCTAGATTTCATAACCTTTTGTAACTCTTTCTCCTAAAGACGTGAAACACTTTCTTTATTGTCAGTCATAAAAATCTATTAATTCAGCATCATTTATGGTCTTATATATTTCTTTATGCTCCAGCGTCTGGCCAGTGCCAAGGCTCACACATCTCGGTTCGTAAGTGCCAACCTGCCATGCAACAAGTTCAAGAACCGGCTGGTGAACATCATGCCCTACGAGACGACGCGTGTGTGTCTGCAGCCAATCCGAGGAGTGGAAGGGTCTGACTACATCAACGCCAGCTTCATTGATGGATACAGGTTCTAACAGAACGTTATCCGTTATCTGCTGTTTGTGTTTCTTGTGAAGGTTTTAATACCTTTGTTGTGTTTTTATGCTCGCAGGCAGCAGCAGGCATATATAGCAACCCAAGGCCCACTGGCTGAGACCACAGAGGATTACTGGAGGATGCTGTGGGAGCACAACTCCACCATAGTCGTCATGCTAACCAAGCTGAGAGAAATGGGACGGGTACGCTGTGCACACACATCTGAGTTCATGACTGAGCTGTGTAAAGAACTGATATGAGCTTATAGGTCAGGCGTGCCTAATCCTGGTCCTCAAGGGCCACCTGTCCTACAGTTTTAGATGTTTCTCTGCCCCAGCACACCTGAATTCACCAAAGGAGTGATTAATGGGCTTCTGCAGAACTTGAAGACCTGCTGGAGAGGAAGAAACCAGCTGAAACATGCAGGATAGTGGCCCTCCATGACACCACTGATAAAACTGATTTGTCCTTGTTGTCAACCACTGAAACATTTCTGAAATAACAGAATTGTTTCATCAAAAAAGGAACAGCGCCGATTGAAATTAATGTGAGTTTTAACTTCAGACATTTTATTTTTACTCGCCGTTTTGTGAGACGTAAACATGAAAACGACCCGGTAAGGATTAGGAAGCAGCTGTGGTTCGATTTCTTCTGTTACAACTTTGTTTGTTCTAGATTTCCTGCGTCACAGATCCTTCAGATACTTTGTATCACGGCTGTCACGTTGTATCACCCAAAATGAACAGAGACAAGTTCTAAGTTTACTTTTGATGATTTTCATTGGTTGCAACATTGAACTGCAGACAGATGTCAAGAGGGACCAGCAGGGTTGATTTGTATATGCTCATCACAGGCGGGACATATTTTGGTATAGTCTCCTTCCGTCTGTAAACTTTCTCTTGTCCTTCCCATAACTTCTGATCGACTCGAGATAATTTAATGAAACAGTACACTTGTGCATTATCACTGGACGGAGTGTCACGAGCACTCTCCATCACCCCTGCTTCCGATCAAAGTGAAAAATTAACTTCTTATACAAGGTCTTTGCTTGTCCGGGTCATTGCTATAGATTGCTGTATTGTTGTGTGATAGTGTGTCGTTGGGCGTATAATGTTCCCTATACGCATGCGCGTAGCCAGGGGGGTTCGAACGAACCGCCCACTTTGCCTATGAAGTCCCGCCTACAACTCCCGCACAACAAGAGTTCTGTGTTAAGAGAGGTGGAAAGAGAAGGTATGGAGACACCGCTAATGTCGAACCGGTTAACACCATAGACTTAATATGCCTGTGGTTAACACAAACTCCTTTTTTTATCCACTAAAAGACAAACATAAAATAAGTTGAAATATTGCCCACTTCGACGATTCGAGTTCAACCAAGTGAGGATCGAACCCGAGTCGAGAGAAAGTTTGGAGTGGCAACCCGACACGCTTCCAGTGAACCACCGAGGCGTGTTGCTCTTTCCAGGTCCACTTTTTCTTTAAACGAACCGCCCCTCATAAAATCCTGGCTACGCCCATGATACGTACGCCCATAATTCAACCTTTATTTATACAGGTTAGTATCATTGAGTCACAAGGACTCATTTTCAAGAGGGACAATAGTAATAATGATACAGCTGCAGAATATAATATGGTGTTTCTCCTACCATTATACAAGCAGGGAGCTGCGCCCTGCCTACAGAATCGAACTGCCTCCTCTCACTGGTACATTTTCATCTTTAAATCACTTCTTGGTCTGCTGCCCTCATACATCTCCTCCTAAATGTCTCTGCGTGAGTGCAGCTACAGCGTGCGCTCTCAGGACATGATTACCTGCAGTGTTCCCTCAGTGTGGATTGAACTAGACAAAATGGCTTTCTCTTACTCTGCTTCTGTTTCCTGTAATATCTTGAAAAAAATATCTGAAGCTCTCGACCTTGACCTCCCTAAGTGGCTTCAAACATCTGCTAAATTCATTCAAAAAACAATAATAATAATAATAATAAATTCAATTTATACCGCACTTTTCATTAATAAAAATCTCAAAGTGCTACAACAATAAAAACAAGTGATAAAATCAAATAAAATCAATAATGGTATTAACTAAGATTAAAAACAGAATCATGTGGAGGCAGAATAGGCCTGCTTAAAAAATAAATAAATAAATAAATAAATAAATAAAACAAGTGATAAAATCAAGTAAAATCAATAATACTATCAACCAAGATCAAAGATAAAATCATGCGGGGGCAGAATAGGCTTGCTTAAAAAGAAAAGTCTTTAAACCGCTTTTAAAGTCAACCAGTGACTGTGGAGCTCTCAGGCAGTCAGGAAGGGAGTTCCATAGGCGGGGGGCAGCCACACAGAATGCCCTGTCTTCTTCAACAACGCATACATGTTCCTGTTTTTAGTATTTTACATCGCTTTACAAACTAGCTGTTTTTGGTTCATTCTTTTATATTATTTTTTTCATTTATAATTCCCAATTTATAAGCTTTACTTTATCGTTGTCTACTGTTGTCATCATTCTTTGTTTAAAACAGGTCTCTCTTGTAGATGAGTCCTTGAGGCTCAATGAGACTAACCTGTATAAACAAAGGTTGAATAATTTATATTTCTTATCATACTTCAGTCCCTTGCGTGGCAGAGTTTCAGTCTAAAATCATCTTATAATGAGACGGTTGTTGAAGCCATTTTGACCGACATGGACTGTAAGAGGTCCTGCGAGGTGTGTTAGTGCTTGGAGTATGTGTTGAGGATTCATCTCAGCTGTTACCACAACAAATTCAGCTCAGTATCTGTAAAAGTTTTTATTTTTATGACTGAGGTTGATAGCTGTGGAAGCCATCTTAATTTAGGTAGACTCTAAAACTTAACTAGGTGTGGAGCTATATGCAGTTGTCATTTTCTGGGAGTTTTATTCAAATCCCAGTGGTTCATGAGATATTTTTAGATATTTTAAATATTTTATATATACATGAGATATTTTACAGATATTTTAGCTGTAAACATTGTTTGTAATTGACTTCTGCTTTTAGACCATATTAGAGATCAGTGCTGCTTTTATGAAAAGTGAGTTTCAGGAATACAACGTAAAACTCCTTGTTTTGTTATTTTTGAACAACGTTCATATCAGTGTGGGCTTTTTATGAACTGTAAGTTTTAAACAACAACCTGCTGATATGTTAAACAAACAAATGTGTTTTATCACTAATTATTATTATTTATTTGAGAAAAAGCACTTAACGTGAAACATGAAAAGTCAATATGATAAATGTTGGGCATTATAAGGCGTAAGTGTGACACAGATAATAATGACTGATTCATACAACTGATTTTTATGAACAATGGGAGTTTTTGGATCAATGGAATTGTTTTTTTTGGGGGGGGGTTATACATTACAGACAAATGTTCATGATAAAGAAGCTAAAAATGCTCATCTTTGATTAAATCTGTTAAACATGAGGTGGAGATCTGATGAAGCCTTCTCTCTCGTGTCTTCCACAGGAGAAGTGCCACCAGTACTGGCCCGCGGAGCGCTCGGCCAGGTACCAGTACTTTGTGGTGGATCCCATGGCAGAATACAACATGCCTCAGTACATCCTGCGAGAGTTCAAAGTGACCGATGCCAGAGTGAGTCACAGTTCACTCCTGTGTTGAGTGTCAAAGACAGACACTCTCATCTTTACTGGTTTGAAGAAGAAATAAAACAACAAATGCGTTTTTCGCTTTTCAGGATGGTCAGTCCCGGACGGTTCGTCAGTTCCAGTTCACCGATTGGCCGGAGCAAGGAGTGCCAAAATCAGGGGAAGGATTCATCGACTTTATTGGACAAGTGCATAAAACTAAAGAGCAGTTTGGCCAGGACGGGCCCATTTCAGTGCACTGCAGGTAGGTTTGTTTAAAACTCCCTCAGTATTTTATAAATTATTTATTGTGGGAAACAAACTACAGAGAAGAATGATTGATGGGATGAAGGTGTTGTCTGCCTCCAAAATATATCCACCTCGTTCAGTAACAGCTAACAGTGAGACAGACCACCTTTCACAAAAACAAACTCCAAATGAGGATTTTTGGAGGGATATTTGTCGCTCCTCTTCAGGATAAAGTGTGTTAAGGACATTGTTTGAAAGTAGCACTTCTAAAGGTGTAAAGCCGGATTACAGATTACTTTAAATTGCACATTCTTGAATGTATGCAGTTTACTGGAACATACTCTCATCAAGAAGATTTCTTTTTCAGATTAAAGCTTCCTGACTTCAGTGAGACTTTGTCAAAACCTTTTTTTTAATACAGCTGCTGAGAGAAAGTCAGAGTGTAAAAGAGTCTCTTTTCTTTTCAAGCTGAGGCTTCTTTTCTAAAACAGCCTTTCTGAAGGAGAGTGTGCACAAAAGCTGGAAGTGGCATGCAGCAGGAGATGAGCACGTTTATAAAAGCAAGGCACATCTTTGGGAAGATTTCTCTTCATAAATTACGTTTCACCTGGAACTCTGAATTAAAGCTCCACATTCAGATGCTACAGCAGACGTGTTTTCAGTAAATCATGGCAGCTGGCAGCTGTTGAACACAAAACAGAAACCATTAGCACAACTTCCTCCATGAAACGCGTGTTCAAAGAAACACGAGTGAAACTCGCGCTATTCACTTTTTGTATAATTATTATTAAAGCAGCTCTTGTGATGTAGGGTTTAGTGGAAAGTTAATATCTTACCTGTTGTACAACGCTATTACCGTATTTTCTGCCATACACGTCGCAGCAAGCTATAAGTTGCATCCGTTCAAATATGTCTAATGAAGTGGAAAAATCCATAAATATGTTGCTTCGCCATATATGTCGCATCTATTATGCATCACCGCTGACACTTCTTGTTTGTTAAAAAGGGAGATAGTATATTGTGTCTTTAAACACATATAGTGCCACCCAGATGTAACTAAAGGATTTTAACAGGGGTCAGTATTAAGCTGACCTCTTTATCCTTAATTAATTTACTTATTCAGATTGAATAGTAATTTCACGGATTCTTTTCTTTTTCAGTTTACCCAATATTTCTGTGATCTTTATGATGGATAAATAAACAGAGCTATAGAGTGACAATGGACACGTTAACTTAGCTTGATATGTCAAAGAGACACTATCATTTATTTAAAATGAATCAACTAAATTAACACCATTACACTTGATTGACATGATTTCACTTTCTTTCAAATTAAAACGTCAGCACACTTGAATTTAACACAACAGACTTCAATATTGGATGTTAAACATATTTAGTCTGAGGGCTCTTTAACTTAATTAGTTTCCAGCTTAGATTGAGAGGGAAAAGAAATAGGAGGAAAGATTTAAGAAGAATTGGGAGCATGAGACCAAAGTGACACTTCTCATCCGACTTCTGCTAAAATCCAGGTACGTTTTGTAAACAGCTCTTTACCTTTCGACGACAGCCCGGTAAGAGGGAAGACCTTGTAGCTTTTCAGATGCACGGGTCCTTGTGGGAACCAGTACAGTACCTTCGAGCAGGGTATTCGTTTACGTTTTCAACGTCTCCTGGTTTCGCGTTGGTCATCAGAAAATATGTCAGCTCCTGGCCTCTGACTTCAAGATAAACTTATTCCAGGGAGGAATAATCAAAGTTTTTGAGCTTACGCTCGTTCGAAATGGACCCATAACAACATGTTATCAGTCCCAGCTGGATGACGAGTCCTTAGCGCGTGACTGGTGGTCATTCAGCTCTTTGGGACGTCTTCATGTCTTTGAAGCTCCCAGAAACTCTGAGGAACCTGCTGGTTCCTTCCAAACTCTTGCAGACTCTGCGATCGTTCCAGCCACAGCTTAGAACTTAAAGCAGGAACAAAGAGAGGAGTGAGCTTGTGTTATCGCGACCCAAGGTTACAGCCAGAGCAGAGGGAGATTTGTTTAGGAAAAGACAGAGAAGCTGGAGCCTTGTTCATGAAAAACAACGGATTAACCTGTCTTCTGACTTTCTAAACAAAACCGTCTGGTCTATGTGACCCGAGATTTCACCTTTAACACAGCAGTGAACACAGTTTAACTCTTACAGAATAACACAGCTTAAAAGCACACATCATGAAAATGACAAAAGTTATTCTTTTGATCACATCAGCCTAAAATCAAAGATAGAAATAGTCTCTTTTTGGTGACTATGTTATCAGATTATAGCTAAATGAATGATTTTGTAGTAAATGTCTTGCTTTACTGAGAGGTCAGTAAAGGTCATCACTGGACAGTTCAAAAACCTTAGTTTGACCCTGGGTAGGTCCACTACATGAGTCACTACTGACAAACCAGAAATGTGTCTGAACTCGGAAATGTGGGCTGGTGTTGTGCCAAAAATTGCTGTGCTGCCAAATGGCGGCTGCGGGAGTGTGCACGGGAGGACTTTAACAAGAATTTAACAAGATTAACACTTAAAAACAATTATTTGTCTGCTCAAAATTATAGTAAAGGTGTGTCTCAGTCTAACTTTTGCTTAATAAATTATCCTTGACAGTCAAATCAGCTGCATTTCAAGATCTGATTTGCAGAAGCGGGCATGCACAGAGGGACAAGCCTCTGCGCATTTCTCAAAATATAACGAGATGAACACCTAAAAACAATTATTTGTTAGCTCAACTTTATAGTTAAGGTGTGTCTCAGTCTAACTTTTCCTTAATAAATGCACTTTGACGGTCAAATCGGCTGTATTGCAAAAGCCGATACACAGAAACATGAAGGCGCAGAGGGCAACTCGCTGTCCATTTCTTGGAAATTTAGGAAGATAACCGCCTAAAAACTGCTTACAAAAACATTTATTTGTTTGCTTAGCTTTATAGTAAAGGTGTCTCAGTTGAACTTTTAATTAAGAAATGCACTTTGATGGTCAAATCACCAGCATTTCGCCAGGACAGTGCAGCGAAATTAAGCTTATTCAGTTGTTCCAGGAAGATGACGGTGGAAGCTGTGGCAAGCCGATTGTGTCATTAGTAGCAAATTTTACCTATTACATGATTCAGTGGCATGCCATAATACTCGAGTGTCATCTAGGTGCTGAAAATGTTAGTGTTCAATATTTTCAGTCAGAATGAATGAAAACTGTCATATCTCGGCCTAAAAATGGTTTATAAATATGGGAAAATCCATAAATATGTTGCTTAAGCATATAAGTCTCAGGGCATGCAAATTATGCAACCAAAAAAGCGACTTATAGGCCGAAAAATACGGTATGTAGCTTCTTTTTCTAAAGATATTGAGTTTAATTCCGAAGTTACCATATTTTCCGGCCTATAAGTCGCAGTTTTTTACTAATTTTCATGTCCTGTGACTTATGGGGTGAGCCCTATTTATGGATTTTTCCCCCATATTTTTAGACCAATTTTTGGCTCAGATATGACCGTTTTTCATTTTGGCAAAAAAAATAAAAAATAAAAAAAAAGTGCAGTACCACTTTTGGCCGCTAGGGGTGCAGTATCACTTTTGTCTGCTAGGGTCCACCAACCGTTCCCACCTCATGTGTCCGACCGAAGACTCCTCTGGTTGGACTTATGCCGGGTTCCCACCGAACGTGTTTCGAGCAGCCGAAGCAGCCGGTTTACATGCAAAGTCTATGTGTCCGAGCATCGAGGGGCGGCGAAGCGTGACGCGGCGCGTTTTGAGCAGTCCGAGCAGCGCAGCAGGACTTTGCCGCGCCCGCGGCGCGTCCAAGCAGCGACTGCCGGAGTTCAACTAAATGAACTCTGACCTACTTCGGTTGCTCGCCGCTCAGCAGCAACCAATCGGGAGAGACTCTGCTATGTGATGACGCAACGACGCTGGACTTTTTTTGGACTTTTTAAACTTACCCCAACGAGCCTCCATGAAGAAACCAGCCTCCGGTAAGAAACTTGGCATTTTTACAGTTGCCGCTGTCCGCTCGAGCGTACGATCACCCCAAACATGAAAAAACGTTTTAATCTCAACAAAGACTTTCGGAGCTGCAGTTCGGCTCGTAGAAAACCCACTCAAGTAGTAACGAGGCTCACGAACAGCTGGTTTTATCTGCCCGGTGTACAAAAAACAAAACAAACCCGACTGGAAAAGGACCAAGACGCTCCTCCCACTGCGCGTCTTCAGACGCGTTTGATGTGAACAGACATCTGTTGACAAGCAGCCAACACAGTGCTTTAGGAGCGTTTTTGATGCTCAAGACGCGTTCGGTGGGAACCCGGCATTACTTTGTTGCAGCCCGGCCTCCTGCTCTCTGGAGCTCTGACACTTCCAGAGAGTCCACCGACCGTTTCCAGCTCATGTGTCCGACGGCAGCCTCCTCTGGTCGCACTAAAGGCCCCAATATACCTGTTTCTTTTGCCTCACGCCACTCCACGCCGTGGGAGCGCCGTGGGAGCGCCGTGGGAGCGCCGCGGCAAAAGCCTTTGATCACGGGCGTGAACGCGCCAAGGTCAGATTTTACTACGCCTACGCGCGCGCGTTGATAAACTGCCTCGCGTGTCAGCAAATGACCAATCAGCGACCTCAATTTGTCCTGTTGCCTGCACTCCAGAGAGCTGCGCTTGCACAGAGTATAAAAGGGCTGCCGGTGCGTAGCACACGCGAGTCCAGCGGCGTGAGGCAAAAGAAACAGGTATATTGGGGGCTTTACTCTGTCGCAGCCCGGCCTCCTGCTCTGGAGGTATGAACTACTAAACCACAGGACAGATTTTGTTGAAACTTACAGAAAGTAATTACTGGATGGACATTTACAAACTGTTAGCTATAGGAGATGTTTAGAGCTAAAATTCGATGTTTTAGCAATGTAGATGTGTAGCGGTTAGCTTGTAGCTCCGTGTTTTAAATGGGTACTATTTTGCAAAATAGCTCATGAACGACAGGACAGATTTTGTTGAAACTTAAAGAAAGTAATTACTGGGTGGACATTTACAAGCTGTTAGCTGTAGGAGATTTTTGAGCTAAAATTAGATTTATTTATAATTTATTTTCGTAGCGCGCACGACCGTTTGGAAGATGTCAAAGCGAAACAATTTAAATCCAGCAGATTTGACCATTACGTGAATTTATTAAAGAGCGGTTAAGCTCAGGAACACTTGTGCTATAATGTCAGCTAAGAAATATATATTTTAAGTGTTTATCTTAAAGAAATGAAGCCGTCCCACCCACGCACGTGCACATGGCAAAACTACTTTTTTAATCCAGCTGATTTGACCATTTCGTGAATTTATTAAGGAACGGTTAAGCTCAGGAACACTTGTGCTATAATGTCAGCTAACAAATATATTTTAAGTGTTTATCTTGCTAAATTTTAAAGAAATGAAGCCGTCCCACCCGCGCACGTGCACATGGTGAAACTACTTTTTTTTAATCTAGCTGATTTGACCATTTCGTGAATTTACTAAGGAAAAGTTAAGCTCAGACACATCTTTGCTATAATTATCAGCAAACAAATAATTGTTTAACCGTGTTAATCTTGTAAAGTCCTTCCGTGCTTGCTCACTCCTGTGGCCGCCATATGCAGCAGGGCGGTGACGCGTAACATAGGCAATGCGTCAGCAGTGACGCATAAAAGATGCAACGTATACGGAGGTGTGACACATTTATGGATTTTTCCACTTTATTGGACATAATTGGACAAAGCAACTTATCGAGCAGTGCGACTTTTCGGCCGGAAAATACGGGAGTCTGATCAGGTCCAAGACCAAAGTGCATCGCTACAGTCCCGAAACAAATGCAGTCTCTAAAATTTCACTACTGGAAATATTACTTTATGCATGAAATCCAATGGAATTGTAATTTTCCTCCTGGCTGCACCAGAAGTGCTACAGTTAGCTACTACTGAAAAAAAAACTAAAAAAATAAAACAACTTCAATTAATTTTTTTAAATATAAGATAAGACTACTGATGATATAAATGGATCAAAACAATAATAATGATTATATAAAATACTCTGATGCATGCTCAATAATCCAGGTAGAAAAATCTAAAAAATCTAAGTCTGGTCCTCTGGACATTCAAAAAATAAAACAAAACAAAGCAAAAAAATGTAGGTAAAAATACATTACGGCAAAGTCAAAGTCAAAAGTCAAAGTCAACTTTATTGTCAGATCTGCAATATGTACTGTACAGGACATACACAGGACCGAAATTGCGTTTCTCTCAGTCCCTGGTTAAGAACGCGTTTATAAATAACCAGAGCGTTTCTCTCAGTCCCCAAAGACTGGTTCATCCCAAAGATCCAGTCCCCCGGCACAAACAGAGTAATATTGTGTATGCTGTTCAGTGTCAGGAGGGCTGTGATCAGTCTTACATTGGGGAAACTAAACAGCCACTGGCCAAAAGGATGGCCCAGCACAGAAGATCAACATCATCAGGTCAGGACTCTGCGGTCTACACTCATCTCCAGGCCAGCGGTCACTCTTTCAAGGATGAAGATGTTCACATCCTTGATAGAGAGGAACGATGGTTTGAGAGAGGAGTAAAGGAGGCCATCTTTGTGAAAAGAAACCGTCCATCATTAAACAGGGGTGGAGGCCTCCGGGTTCAACTGTCTCCCTCTTACAATGCTGTTATTGCTAGTATCACTCAGCCCTCTGTGAATAGCAAACAACCATCAGGGTGCTAATGATCCATTGTTAGGCTGATGGCCCTCCTTGATCATGTGAGCAACTGGTTTCAGGCTGTCATCAGCCAACTGGTTGTGCAACACTGTGAGAGGGTGCTATTTATAAGACTGAGCTGAATACAGGTAGTCCCCGACTTACGAGCGAGTTCCGTTACAACGAGTTGCTCGTAAAGCGAAAATTCGTAACTTGGAACGGCCGCCACGTGTCTCGTAAGTCCGGAATTTCGCTCGTAAGTTGGAACGGTTTTGCTAGCGCGACTACAAACACTCGTTTTTCATCGAAAAACTGCTTACGAGTGCATAAAAATGATCGGAAACGTGTGTCCACATGTTTAGCTAACGAACTGTGGTGAAAAAACACAGAAAAATTCTGTATTTTTTGCGTTTTTTCCAAAAATTCGCCAGCTCGTAAGTCCGGAACCTCGTAGGTCAGAGCGCTCGTAAGTCGGGGACTACCTGTACAGCAACTCAGACTGAGGAAGTCTTTCGGACGAAAGACGAAACGTTTCTACATTTTTTTGCTTTGTTTTGTTTTATTTTTTGAATGTCCAGAGGACCAGACTTGGATTTTTTAGATTATATAAAATCTTACCGTTACTTGCATTCGCAAAGCAGCAGCAGCTACTGTAGCTATAGCGCTTCTAAAGTTCCTTGAAGTTTCTGTTGTAATAAACGTGAGGCAAAAAAACTGAGCATGGTCGCAAATAAGTGTGACTTAGTTCAAATGTAGCTGCCATCGGTGCCCACAAGGGTCACGGTCAATGTGAGGATTAGACCCAAAAGACAGACTTTAACGAGGAATTTAAAAAAAAAAACTGGTTTATTGACAGAAGAACAAATAACGTGCCGCCATGGCAGACAAATACTTGCATTAAATAAGGAAACGGGGATAAACGTAAAAGCATGAGGAGAACCAAGATGGCATCTAACAATGCACAAGTAAACTACACATGTACTACAATAAACACTTTAATGTTTCTGTCTGCACTTGACATGTTTTTGAATTGTTAGTATTTTTATATTCTCTGTTACTTTTGTATATATTGTGTGATTCCTTGTGTATGTTCCCTTGTACTGAAACTCTGGGACAACAATTTCCAGTGGGATCAATAAAGTTCTATCTTATCTTATTATTTATTAACCTTGATTTAATCAGGCAAATTCCACTGAGATCACAGATCTCTTTTGCAAGGAAGGCCTGGGCCTGAAAGAAGCCTAACTTATCTTAAACACTGAGAATATAAAGACAACACAATTCAATTCAGTTCAAATCAGTTTATTTATAAAGCGCCAAGTCACAACAGGAGTCGTCTCAAGGCACTGAATAGAAACATCCATATATATTTTTCAAAAGCGGTGACAAATGTGTATTTAATAATTATAGACCGATATCCCTATTACCACAGTTCTCAAAAATCTTGGAGAAACTATTCAACATTGTCACTGCGCAGCTCAGACTCTATCGACTCTTTTAAAAAAGATCTTAAAACGTATTTATTCAGACTGGCTTTTAATTAATTTTATGTATTTTTTCTCTTTTTATTTTTGCTTGTGAAGCACTTTGTGATGTCAATGTCTGTGAAAGGTGCTATATAAATAAAGTTTACTTACTTACTTACTTACTTACTTACTAGATTAGACAAATTCATTGAAAAACAAAATATTCTAACAAATAATTAATATGGTTTTAGAGCTAGATATTCTACATCTATGGCACTTATGGACTTTGTGGAACAAGTAATTACTGTACTGCTGTTGACCGAAAACAATATTGTGTAAGTGTTTTTGTTGATTTTAAAAATGGTGTTTGATACTGTTATCATAGTATTCTCCTTGATGAATTACATAAGTATAAGAGGAGTGGCGTTACAGTGGGTGTGTTGTTACTTAGAAAATAGGAAACAATATGTACAATTGGATGATGTGAGATCAGATCACAGTACTATTACATGTGGAGTTCCTCAGGGATCGGTACTTGGTCCTAAATTGTTCATTTTGTATGTAAACGATTTGGTTAAGGTGTCTGGACTCACTAAATGTGTTCTTTTTGCTGATGACACAACTTTTTTTTGTTCTGGAAAAAATATTGAACAACTACTGGACTCAATGACGGAGTTTTTTAAAATCCAAAACTGGTTTAAACTCAACAAATTATCATTAAATTTGGAAAAAACAAACTATATGATATTTAGTAATAGAAATAAATCAATTGATGTTCCATTTCTAATCGAGGACTCAGTGATTTGCAGAGTCAATGAGGCAAAAATTTTGGGTGTTGTCATTGATGAAAATCTATCATGGAAACAACATATAAATTTGGTTAAAACAAAAATATCTAAATCCATTGCAATATTTTATAGAGTCAGATATCTACTAAATGGTAAAGCATTGTATTTGTTGTACAATACAATGACTGTGCCACATTTGATTTATTGTGTTAATGTATGGGGGAAAGCATGTAAAAGCAGCACAATGCCTATTTTTATTTTGCAGAAAAGAATTATAAGAATTAAGGCAAGAAAGCATTACTGTCACCCATCAAGTCAATTATTTTATCAGATGAAATTGCTGAAGTTCTATGATTTGGTGGATTATAACATTTTGTTACTTATGTATAGAGCTCAAAAAATACACTACTGTCAAATATCCAAATGTATTTTGTGAAAAGATCAAGCTGTTACAATCTCAAAAAGAAAGATGTACATGTATTTGTAAAACCGCAATTTAGAACTAGTTTGAAGGGAAGAACTACCTTAATTCAGGGAGTAGGAGTGTGGAATAACTTAAAGACAGTTGTTAAGGAAGCCAAATCAATCCCTCTCTTTAAGAAACTGGTTAAGGTTGAATTGTTAAACAAATATAAATGAATGCATTTAAATGAGTAATATAAATAATTGAAAATTAAATGTTATTTACTTATTATTATTTATTGAAAAATTTGTCTAAATTCTTATTAGATAAATAAGGAGCAGATTTAATAAGATTTTTTCTTCATCTGCTACCTTTCATTTTATATTGTATATATATTTTTTCTTTATATGTTTTTTTCTTTTCCAATTACATATATGTTAATTGTTGTATTTCATTATTGTAAATATTTTTCTTCTCTCCAATTACATATACTGTATGTTAATTGTTGCATCTCATTATTATAAAACAAATAAATAAATGAATAAATAAATATAAAAATAAGTTAACACTATTCATCTGAGGAGCAGACTGCTTTGAATCTTAACTTTGTCACATACTCTCATCCTGAGCAATCATTAAGGCAACAGTAGAAAGGAAAAACTCCCTCATGAGGAAGAAACCTTTAGCAGAACCAGGCTCAGGACAAGCGGCCATCTGCTTCATCTGACTGGGTTTGAGGGACAAGAAGGAGGAACAGATACCCAATGGCAGGTCAAGAATTGCATGTTAAGATAGAAATAATATCAAATGAAAACTATTCAGTTTTAGCAAATCATTTAAAGGTTCACTATGTAATTTCTGGAGAATGCTGGGACTTAGAAATA
Organism: Garcialebias charrua; assembly: GCA_038048925.1. Taxonomy (NCBI): domain Eukaryota; kingdom Metazoa; phylum Chordata; class Actinopteri; order Cyprinodontiformes; family Rivulidae; genus Garcialebias; species Garcialebias charrua. The sequence goes on along the minus strand of JBBPBX010001594.1, from coordinate 18,514 downwards.
TTTTCAGCAGGGAAAAGCATTCTGCTCCCGTCCGTTCTCTGTTGAACTTGAGTTCTGCAGCTCCGCCTCCTGCTGCATGTCCGCTCGGAGCCGCTTCAATATTCTGTGATTATGTGTATAAAACGTTCTAAAAAAATAAAATAAAACCATGAATCACTGGTCCTACAACCCAAAAACACCCTGAAATCAGCAGAGGTTCACGCAGCCACGTTGGACATGATTTAATTCGCTCGTGACTTCCTCATTCCTGTCAGTGAAGGATGAAGCGATCACTTGACTTTTGGCAAAAAAACAAAATAAAAGTCCAGCTCTGGGATGAAGAAGGGATATTTAATACATTTGTGTCACATACAAATCAGTCCTGCATCGCTTTGCAATCCTTTGAATGAGAACGAGCCGCGGCGCTGAGGCTGGGACAGGCGGGGGCGTGGGTTGGGGCGTGACAAACAACTCTGTTTTTATTGGCTGGTCATTGTCCGGGTCACTCTGTGTTTTTAGTGTTTTTATAAATGCTGATAGAGAAGCAAGGGGACTATAGTTTTTTTCAGAGATTACTTTGTCTAACATCAGTCTGTCAATAGATAGTGACAGAGTGAAGAAATATGTTAAAAATATATTGTTAGAAAAGTTACAGACTGCATTACAAAGTTACATAGTGCAGCTTTAAGGAAATTAGGTCATTGTGTCCTCTAGTAGTCTAAGCCTATAGCAGCATAACAAGCCAACCCTAACTATAGGATTTATCAAAAAGGAAAGTATTAAGCCCAGTCTTAAAACTGGACAATGTGTCAGCCTCATGGACAGAAACTGGAAGTTGGTTCCTCAAGAGAGGAGCCTGAGAACTGAAAGATCACATTCTGCTTTTAGAAACTCTAGGAACCACATGCAGTCTAAGTGTGATGTGCTGTGTTAGGAAAATATGGAACAATTAGATCTGTAACATAAGATGGAGTTACGTTCACACAGCCAGAACAAGTGAGTGTGAGTGGGGAAGGTGCAGAATAGACTGGGAAGAAAAGAACAGAAGAAACATAATTAAGCACACAAAATGTAATCCTAACATAGAAAAGATACATTTGACAATTAGCTGCTATAGTTCTCACACAAATCTTTTCTCTCATTTTTTTTTTAATCAATGCCAGTGCTGGAGTAGGGAGAACAGGTGTGTTCATCACCCTCAGTATTGTCCTGGAGAGGATGAGGTACGAGGGAGTGGTGGATATCTTCCAGACGGTGAAGATGCTGCGCACTCAGAGACCTGCAACCGTTCAGACAGAGGCAAGTCTCCTCACTGTTAAAAAAAAAAAAAAAAACTTTCTTACTGCGCACGCACTGATTCAGCACTTTTCACAATCTAGTCATGAATACTTTTTGATAGTTTAGCCGTTCATACATCAAAACATTCACCTCATTCAGGAAATTAGTGCCACAGCTTGTGGCTTTTGTAACTTTTGTACTTCTTGAAATATTTTACTTTATTTCCTAATATTTTCCCCTTAGAAATACACTGAGTGCAGCGTACTTGCTGTATTTTTGTCTTTTTAGGCTACTTTTTGTCTTACTGTCATATACCACCAATCACATCCCCATTTGTTATATTTGTGAAAATATTATCAATTATTGTGGCACTATGAGTTGTAATTCTTGTTGGCTTTGATATCAATGGATACATATTTAAACTGTACATTGAGTTTATAAATGTGCTTATGTTATTTGAATCTGTTTTATTTCCCATATCAATGTTAAAGTCTCCACACAAAAAAATATTTTTATTAAAACTCTTCTCCATTAGTTCCAAGATTTTATCAGTGAATATTTCTATATTTGCTCCTGGTGATCTATATACACAACTTATTATTATGTTTTTATCGTTTTTGTTTATAATTTCTATTGTTATCATTTCCATAATATTATCAACTATTATTGACATTTCATTATTTAATTTACATTTTATTTCATTATTGACAAATAGTGCGACACCACCACCTCTTTTATTATTTCTGTTCATATGATATAATTCATACCCCTCGATGTGAATATTACTTGTGTTATCATCATTAAGCCATGTCTCTGACAGCGCTATTATCGTAAAAGTTCTATTTAATTGTTTTAAGTAATCTGTTATTTTGGATATGTTTGCATTTATACTTCTGCTATTAAAGTGAATAATGGAGAGAACTCCATTTGATATATTGATGTCATTAAACTGCTCTTCATTATAATATTCGCTATCATTTATTACAGGAAAAAAATTTGCATCAATCACATTTTCAACATTATATATTTTAGGTTCTGAGTCTTCGTATGTTGTCATGTTCTAATGTATTTGTTCATTTCACTGTATATTTTATCCATTTTGATTGTGAGTTGTTTCATTGATTTGTAATTTTTCATCTCTTGAATTCATCCAGATCCGTCAGCTCTTTTATCATTTTAGGCTGAGACCCTTCCTTTGCTTTGATAAAGACGTATCCATTTCTAGTCCATGTTGATGCTATTTTTTTTTCTTTGTTTTTTAACCACCTTGCTTCTTTTGCAATTTTTCCATTTTTTTTGGTAAGATGTTCATTTATGTAAACGTCTGATCCGTTCAGATTTCTTCTATTTTGCATAACATAGTTTTTAGTATTCCTGCTAATGAACTTAACGACCACTGACGGTTTGAATCTTGGTGAATTACTGGGCAGGGTGTGACAGAATGAAATGTCCTCATAGTTTATGTCCATGTTCATGTCCTGTAAGAAATTAACTACAAGTTCATCCAGAGTCTCTTGTTCTTCCTGAGATTCATACTCATTTGGATCATTGTTATTAGGAGCTCTTTGATGTGTCCGACACATGCTAACATCAAGTCCTGAGATGACCACGTTGTCTTGCTTTGTAAATTGTTCTAAATCCTCTATTTTTTGTTCTAAATCAGCAATTCTCTTGTCTTTGTTAGTTACCAGTTCTTTCAGTTCTCTTATTTCTTTAACCAGACCGGCCTGGGAATCCATCTTTGCTGTTAAACTTTCTATTTGTCCACTCATAAAGTTGAGTGATTCTCTAAAGTCTTGCATATCTGAGTTGTTTCCCTCCGAGTCTGGTGACTTTTGTCCTCTATTTTTCATATTTACAGAGACTGGTGACTTTGGTCCTTTACCTCTCGTCATACTTACAGAGTTTGTGATCTAGTGGTAGCAGGTCTTTGGTTTATTCACTGAACCACGTGGCCATTCCACCAGGCTCACAGGCCTAAAGATGATTGGTGTGGCCCAGCAGTGCAGCACCCAGATCAGGAGTTATTAGATCAGAACTCACGGTTTCAGCAGCCTGCAGCAATCAGATCCACCATCCGAAGAGGTCCGCTCACTAGATCAGACGCAGTCCAGCCAGCACCGCACTCAGCTCCAGTGGCTCAAGGCCCAGCTCCGACCCCCACCAGAACCGATGCAGCCCAGTTAGCACAGCACATAGCTCCAGGCCCAGCTCCGACCCCACCAGAACCGATGTAGCCCAGTTAGCACAGCACGTAGCTCCAGGTCCAGCTCCGACGCCGGTCCCACGGCGATCCGTCCAGCTCGAAACTCCCGGCCGTGGTCCTCCGGTTCTCCCACGACTCGCCAGGCGGCGTTCACGCTCGGCCCACTCGCGGTGCCTGGCCCCGGCTCTCTCACGGCTCCCAGCCCAGCTCGAACTCCAGGCCGCGGTCCTCCGGCTCTCCTACGGCGCTCCAGGCGGCGTACACGGCGCTCGGCTCACTCGTGGTGCCCGGCCCAGCTTAAAGTTCCAGGCGGCGTACACGACGCTTGGCCCACCACCGCGCTACCACTGTAGCGTGTTTTGTTGTGTTCTTTCACTGCAACAAAGCACCCCAGCGTGCCGGCCCGCTTTTCTTCGTAATAACCAGCGTATTCTCCGGTTTATTTGTTTACGAAGCCTGCAACTACAGCACCCGGTTACGGTGAGCTAGCTCGGTTAGCTTTGATTAGCCCGGTTTGTAGCTACGCTAGGCTAACTCTCGGCAAAAACTCACGGACACGTTGGCTTGTAGATTCATAATTTTGGATCGCAAGTTCCAGTCCAGTTTCTGCAGCTTTTTCAACGCTCCTCTCTGTACATCTCTGCACATCCAGCGCAAAAAAGCTCTCCAAATACTCCTTTTGGAGGTAGTACTGGCAGGAGCCCGACTAAAGACGTCCACTCCGTTCAGCCGCCATCTTGGAACTCTATCTAAAATAACAAACTTGCAGTTGTCAGATGAGGCTTTGCTCTTCACCATGGACGTTGATAACCTCTATACGAATATAGACACCTCTGAGGGCCTGCGAGTGATACAAGAAACCTTTAGACAGTTCCCAGATGCCGATAGACCGAGTAGAGAATTATTGCAGTTGTTGGAATTGAATTTAACAAAGAATGATTTTGAATTTAATGGCAAGTATTATTTACAGGTGAAAGGCATGGCTATGGGGAAGCAGCTTGCCCCAGCCTACGCCAACCTGTTTATGGCCAGTTGGGAGAGGACGGCCCTGGACAAATGTGTAAAAAAACCATCACATTATTTCAGATTTTTGGACGACATTTGGGGTGTGTGGCCACACTCCTTAGAGGATTTTGAGTTTTTTTTACAAACCTTAAATACACACAATCCGTCCATCACCCTGAAAGCGACCAAGAGTTTTACATCTGTAGACTTCTTGGATACGACTACATATAAGGGCCGTCGTTTCCCAACTCAACATAAACTGGACATCAGAGTATTTTTTAAACCAACTGATACACACGCTCTGTTATATAAATCTAGTTTCCACCCTAAACATACTTTTGGGGGGATTATAAAATCGCAATTGCTTAGGTTCAGAAGAATTTGTACACAACAAACTGATTTCATGCAGGCTACTAAAATCCTTTTTGCAGTTTTATCCACCAGGGGGTATTCACGCTCCTTTTTGAGGAGATGTTTTAAGGAGTTTGAACTAGTCAGACCTCATCAGGATACCCCTCTGCTACCTCTGGTTCTAACCTACTCGGATTCGGCATCGGGACTGGCTGGAATGATTAAAAATAATTTTAAAAATCTACAGACAGAAAATCAACTTCTCCCAAATCACAGAATGATTACTGCCTATAGAAGAAATAAAAATTTGAAAGATTATTTGGTCCATGCAAAACTCAAACCTGATATAAAACCCAGTAATACTTGCCTTAAACAAAACAGGTGGGTTCAAAATAGATGGAACAACACTGTTTATAAGACAGACAGCAGGGGACATCTTTATTCTAAAAACTACGTATTTCTCATTTCATGTCAATTTTGCAAGAAACAATGGCCCTCATGCACGAACCATTCGTACGCACAGATTTGTGCTTATACTGTGCGTACGAGTGATTTAGGATCATTTGTGGCATCCAACAATGTTTTCGTATCCTAGGATTTTTCTCAGATACGAACAAAATTTACGAGTGGTCCGGACCTGTCGTATAATTTAGGAGCGTCAGTCTGCTGTCATCCAGACGGGATTTCTCCACTAATAACTTCATATTTCGTTATTTAGAAAATATTTTGGGTTTAAAATATTCACGCACCATAATTATTCTTGACAATAGGTTATTCTGTTTGAATTAGAATTATAATTTTAAGTTTAATTTGTCTGGTGTGTCGCGCAGGCTTCATGAGTCGTGCGCTCCCCTTGGTCATCAAAGCCGCTCCTCATATTAACACCCAGGTACATAAAATCCCCATACACCGCCGCAGAACAAGTACGAATTAAGACTGATCTTCATGCTATTGCTGGACTGCTGTGCAAACACCATCAGAGCAATAGATTATTATATCTGATCCGAAATATGACCTGCAGAATGTGGTTGCGCCCCGACCAGGAGGCGCGCTGATCAGCGCGCTGATCAGGAGGCGCCCTGATCAGGAGGCGCGCTGATCAGGAGGCGCGCTGACCAGGAGGTGCGCGCTGACCAGGAGGTGCGCGCATCATTTGTGCTGCAAAACATGTTGGCATCTTGCAGTGTGGCATTTATTGTCCACCATCTCCTGACCACCTCCTGTCCGTGCTGCGGCGAGACGTTTGTTTGAAGCCATTTTCAGATCAAACCATTTATTCTTGATTTCTGATACTGTACGACCCACGGGACACACAACATATGCACTACAATATTAATATGAAGTCAGTAGTTTCGAGACAATTTAAAATGCTTCTGTTGAAAAACACATCCGACACTTGCGGGGGGGGGGGGGTAGCGGTGCGCCACAGCTCTTCTGAATAAGTGAAACTATAATGTAACACAGTACACTAAAATTAAAGGTATTTGACCATCCGACACTTGCGGGGGGGTGGGGGGGTAGCCACAGCGCCACTGAGAGCAGATCTCTGAACGCGTGAAGTTCCTCCTTTTACTTCGAGTTTGAATGAATGGACACTTCCTGCTGTCAGAAGGCAGGAAGCGTGGCCTTATATGGTGTTTTGAGGGGTGGAAATTATGTAAATTACATTCCCGCGAGCACGCGCAGGTGAGTAGAACAGGTGGGATCCATCAACTTTAAGCAGCCCGTTTACACGCTTTTCCTCATGATAGAAGACGTTGTTGGATCTGACGTGGCATGTTCGTACGAACGCTTCGTACGAACATAAGTAGGAGGAATTTAGGATAACAATACGAACATTTTTGTGCATGAGGGCCAATATGTGGGGGATTCTGATAAAGCATTCCGGACCACATTATCTCACATTCAATTTAAGGTGCAAACACGATCAAAGTTGGACTCCCTCCTTATTAAACATTTTATTTTGCATGGTTGGGAATCGGCTAGAGTCACTGTCCTACAGAGTAATATTTACTGGACAAGATCCCAGAGACTGGCAGCCTTAAATAAGTGGATACATAACCTAAACACAGAGACTCCACTGGGCCTCAATAGTATTTAGGAGCGACTGGATGGGTCGGGTCGGGGCCCTACTAATATACACCTCACCTATACCCTACCCTAAACTTAACCCTCCCTCTTCTATTGCTTTTAATTATTTATTCAATTTATAGGGTCAAACATAATTTATTGACCCATGTGGCAATCTGGCCTGTTTCCAACCAGGCCCTTTCAGATGTTGAGCAGCAGAGATGGACCGTGCATATTTCTGTCACCTTGGGGGCAGAACTCTCAGTTTCTGGACGAAACGGCCAAGAGCGCCCGCCCAACCACCGAGAGAGCCAGGGAGCACCGGGAGCATGCCCTCACCATAGGAAAGGGCCAGCCAACCGACCATGCATAGTCCCAGACCGTCATCAAGGGCATCCACCAGTCCCCACCCCAGAAGAAATACTACACCCACCCGTCATACTAACAACTCTCAGAACATATAACACAATAGACACCCAGGCTGGGTCACACTACCCCCTCCCATGGGCCACCAGGCACGCCTCCAAACCCCCAACCCCCCAGCCCATGAACCCCCAACCCACCAGTGAGCCGAGGGCCCCCGGCCAGTGTCGGACACCAGAGTGCAGGCCAGCCCAAGCCAGGCGACCCACCCGCCAGAGCCCAAGATCCCCCACCACAGGACCAAGCCCGGGGACGACACGTCCCCAGACCCCCAAGCCCCCGGCACCCACCCCGAAACCACCCCAGCCCAGCTGGGCCACCGACCGGCGACCCATGACCGCCGCCACAGACCACCCGAGGCCCCGCATGCAGCCCCCAGCAGACATCCACCAGAACCACCCAGGTCCTCCCCAGGTTGAAGGCAGGGCCCTCCCCGCCCAAACAGCCCCAACCCCCGGCGTCCCAAACCCAGACACCCGCCATCAGCCCCAGTGCCTCACAAGGCTAGACCCCAGACCCCCCACCCCCACTATGTAACGGAGCCGATCAAAGAATGCCAAAGAAATTGATCCGATGTGTCGGCAGATGCTGTTTCAAGACTAATATGCTCTAACAGAAGATTTTTATACTGATTAATGCTAAGATTATTTTTTTTTTCCAATTTAGGAGTATAGATTTCTTTGCGATGCATAAGGCAGTGATGATCACACGAGATTTATTTTTTTCTAGTGTAACATCTTCAAGGATAGCCAATAAGCAAACAGATGGAGAGAGTGGAATATTACATTTCAGACATATAAACAAGTCCTCACATACCTGGACCCAGAACCTCTGAACGGGTGGACAGAACTAGAGTGCGATATAATCATCAGGTATATTGCTTGTGTACTGTGAGCATCTGTGACGTAGTGTGAGGCAGAGCTCTGGACTTGTCACAGTGCGCGGGTATGAGCAACTCCACATGAAGGTAAGTCTGATACAGCATCAGACCTAAATTAGATCCTGTTGTTTCTTGTTCCATCCCCCAAACTATTTTCTGCTTCCCAAAATGAAGACAAATAGCTCAAATCTTCACATAGATTGATAAATTCGTCGGTTTTAAATTGTCCGCTATTAAAGAGACCAGAGCCCTCTGCCTCACACTACGTCACAGATGGTGCGTTCGCGTGTAATCGGATTTCCCATGATTAAACACGGCTTGAAGTTCAAAATCACTTTTAAAGCAAAATTAAAGTGATTTATCATTTTGTTTGCAAAAACAAACATATTAAAATGATAATATATATATATTTTGAGCAATTTTATGCATAGTAAAAAAATCATGTCAGTGGACCTTTAACATTCAATGATAATTTGGTTTTTCATTATTTTGAGCCACAAAATGATAAGGTTTATAATACCTGTTTTAATCCTGATTTATTCTTTTCATCAGAATATTCTTCAATAGACACAAACACCTATGACAGAAACCATTCTAATATTTATGATCTTTCTACATGTAATTATTTTTATGAAAATCAGTTCAACTCTTTTATTGCATCTTGTAAAATGTCCAACACCTTTTCTTCTCAAGAAGTCTTTCAAAAAACTATGATCACTTTTACCATTATCTTGCATCACTGAACCATATGTTCACAATAATTGCATTAACTGAAACTTGGCTAAATGATGAAATCCATTCACTGTTTAATATTGATGGTTACACAGCTGTTCGATGTAGAGGAAGTCGAGGAGGATGAGTCTCTCTCTATGTTCAAAAGGACCATGGATTCAAACAGAGATCTGATTTTGAAGAGAAGTTTCATGGCTGTAATACAGAATGTGTTTTTATTGAGGTTCAATCTACAAAAAGACAATTGATTGTAGGATGTATCTACCGTCCTCCTAATATAGACATAAACAATTTCAAAGAATGTCTTACAGATGTCTTAGAACTTGTTGCTAAAGAGGGTAAACTTTGTTATTTATTAGGTGACTTCAATGTCAACCTCTTGAATGAGAACAAACATCACATAGATGACCTTACAAATATTTTGTCTTCAAATTATTTTTATCCCCTCATTTGTAAGCCCACTAGAATAACTTCTCAGTCCTCTACATTGATAGACAATATTTTTACTAATGCATTGACTGATGTTATAAAATCTGGTATTCTTTATACTGATATTTAAGACCACCTTCCTGTTTTTCAGTTTTCTTCCATAATTAACAAACAGTTCACAAATACTGTAAATCAAAGAGAGTTTATTTTAGACATTTCAATGAACGTAACATCAACAACTTCTCAAATATACTAGCTAAGATGTCTTGGGAAACAGTATATGAAGTTTCTGATGTGAATGTGGCCTATAAAATGTTTGCGCAAAATTTCGTTGCGTTTTTGACAAATGTTTTCCTCTGATTTCTAAAGGTAAAGGAAGTTCTGTAAAATTTAACAAACCATGGTTTACTACAGAACTTCGGAAATTGGCATTAAAGAAAACTAAGTTATATAAAATATATTTGCAAAACCCAAGTCCTTTAAATTTAGCAACATACAAAAATCCTAGGAATAATTATAATCACCTCATTAGAAATACTAAACAAAATTACTATAGCGGTCAATTTACTCAATCATCAAATAATTCAAAAACTACTTGGGATATTTTAAAAGTACTACTCAACAAGAAAAATGCCTCTACCCCATCCCAGGCTACATTTTCAGAATGGCACTTCAATCATAACAGATCCAACAGAAATTGCAAATAAATGTAATCATTTTTTTTTATAAATGTGGGACCACACCTTGCAAAGAATATTGATAATGTTTCTGATGCCTATGTTGTCAAAAAAGTTGCACCTATAATTGTTGCTCCGTTAACATTTATTTTTTCCCTGTCACTTGAATCTGGTATTATCCCACAAGATCTAAAACTTGCCAAGGTCATCCCACTGTTTAAAGCTGATGATCCATCTGTATTTTCAAATTATTGTCCCATATCAGTTCTCTCGTGCTTTTCTAAGATACTTGAGAGATTGATGTACTCTAGAATCTTGAGGCATCTTGATGCCAACAATATTTTGTATGAGCATCAGTATGGCTTTAGAAAGAATTGTTCTACATACAGTATATGGCTCTCTTGCATCTTAGAGAAAAGATTTCAACTGCTTTTGAGAAAAAAATAATATGCTCTAGGAATTTTCTTGGACTTATCAAAAGCTTTTGACACTGGATTATGAAATCTTATTATAAAAAATGTATTGTTATGGTTTTAAAAATAAGGTTCTGAAATGGGTTGAAAATTATTTGCACAACAGAGAGCAAATTGTAATTTTTAATGGTAAATTGTCACAACGGGATGTCCTAAAATGTGGAGTTCCACAAGGATCCATTTTGGGTCCATTATTGTTTCTCATATACATGAAAAGCATCTAGTGTTTTGACACCTATCTTATTTGCGGATGATACCAATCTTTTTGTTGCTGATGGTAACTTTGACTCACTTATTGATAAGGCAAATTATGGGCTCATTAAATTTTCTCAGTGGTTTCAGTTAAATAGATTATCACTTAATGTTAAAAAACAAATTTCATCTTATTTAAGAATAAGAATAAAAATTACAATCCAGAAAAAACTAAAATTTATATTAATAACAATTTACTTTCTAATGTTTCATCAACAAAGTTTTTAGGTGTCTATATTGATGAGAAACTTTGTTTTAAGAATTACTGTGAATAAGAAGATTTCTAAATCTTTAGGTATTATAAAAAAGGTTAAACCATATTTAAAAACAAGTACTTTATTGACTTTGTACAATAGTTTAATTTATCCCCATATTTCTTACTGTAATTTAATTTGGGCTAGTACCTATCCTTCTTACTTGCAGTCAATCCATAAACTTCAAAAGTCTTTTGTAAGAATTGTCACTAACTCTCCATATTTAGCTCCATCCACACCTCTCTTTAAAAAATTAGAAATTCTTACAATCTATGATGTGAATAAGTATCAAACAGGAATCCTAATGTATAAAGTTATATGTATTCCACTTTCTTTACCTAAATATTTTCATAATTTCTTTGAGTTTAATTCTTCTTATTATTCATACTCTACAAGAAGGAGTTGTGATTTACATATCCCCTTCTGTAGAACCACTGTTGCTAAATTTTCATTCATGTATCAGGGTGTTGTGCTGTGGAACAGTTTAAAACAATTAAGTGAAACATGTACAACATTATCTGTATTTAAAATAAAGTTTAAACAAACATTATAGATTTTGTAACACATTACAGTAGTTTTTTTATTTTATTCATCATTTTAATATTTTTTGACAATTTAAATTTATTTAATATCAACTATTATCTTTTGCTTTGGTATGTAATTGTGTGTGTTTAAAGTAAGATGTAAGTTTATGTATAAAGCTTTTATGATTTTCTTCTTATTTTTTTTAGAAGGGGTGTGTGTGTGCTTGTAAGCCCAATTAGGATTTTTTGACCTATCCTGCACATTTTTTCTTTTTTACTTTTCTTTTATGTGTGTTGTTTCTTTTTGTGCAAACAACAAACAAACAAACACACTAACATTTAACAATGTCATCCCCTCACAATTTGATTCAGTTTAATTGTGATACTACTGAATCCCACAAGGGACACAGAGAAAACAATAACATTGGCTTTTTGTGAGAACCTGCAAAGGGTTTAAGTGCAGTTATGATAAATCAACTGTACTTATATAGTGCCTTTCTAGGTTATCAAGATACTCAAAGCTATTTACAACACAATCTGTGCCCTCATTTACCCATTCATACTGCACTCCACTATGTCTTTACAAAGACTAAGGCCCTGTTTACACAGACTCGGTGGGGGGAAACAGAGGTTTGGGGTATGTTAATTAGAGGAAAAAGTTTTGCGTTGACACGAGCGAATTCTGTGGATATGACTCCCCCCCGCCCTCATGAATTCACTGTAGTTACCATGCCGGGCCATTAGATGGCGCTGTGAATTTTTGAACCTTCACTAATGCGCATGTGTGCTGCCTCGTCTGTTTTCCACTGGGACTAAAAGTTCAGCTAACAACGAGTTGTTGTCAGCAAGTTAACGTTAAAGCTGGAATTTGGATAAGATTCGACAGATTTGACACCAAGTGGGACCTCTTCATCTAACAAGCTGCACACCAGTTGCCGAGGGGACCAGAACTGAGTCAACGATGTCGGACTTTAGTCCGTGAGAATCAGCTGAGTTACAGCAACGCTACAAGGTAAACAATGTTCTTAATAATGTTTGCTTGTGTTTACTTCGATCACAGAACAACCAACTAAGGTTTTATTTTTTATTTTTTCCTGCGAGGTCGAGAAGCTCTCGTTCCACGAAGCGGACCGGTTCGGATGTGGGTCCAGTGTCCACCAGGATGAAAACAGCAGAGTCTAGTTCATAACAGTTCGGTTAACGTGTTTTTAAAAGTGTTCAATTTAATTCTCAGTGTTTGTGATATACAGTTTGTGGTGTTGAATAAATAAATAAATTAAAAATCAACCTGGTGTCTTCATTTTCAACATGTTGCATGTTACTCATCGTTTAAATGACGTAAGTCAAAGTCAAAGTCAAAGTCAACTTTATTGTCAGATCTGCAATATGTACTGTACAGGACATACACAGGACCGAAATTGCGTTTCTCTCAGTCCCTCGGTGCAACAGTAAACATCTAAACATTGAAACACTGAAACATATAATAATAGACATAAGCATAAAATAGTAAAACTAACACTGTCCTGAGTTTTTTTTTTTTTTTTTCATAGCGGTGCAAGAGCATGAAAATCCACACCAACTCTAAAACTAAAACATTAAACATTTAATGAACATAATACTGTCCTGAGTTTTTGCATACTAGCACAAAAAAAAGAGTATAAAAAGTATAACTAAAATAAACTAAAGGTTTCTAGCATTGACATTTGCAAAGTGGCAAAGCAGCGTATGAGTCAATGTACACAGTATATGTATGAGGTAGTAGTTGATGTTGTTATAGAGGCAAAAAGTGGCATATGCAGTAAGGCACATTGGGCATCCCTAAATAAGACCGTTCAGAGCACACTGTATATGTACCAGCAGTGGTGTAGATATTAGAGTAGTGTAAATAAATGTAAACAGTAGTAATTACATGTAAGCAGTAGTAATAAAAGTAAACAGTATTAATAAATGTAAACAGAGAATGTAAACAGTATTATGATTATAGGCAGTGATGTAATACAGACATTAGTGCAAGTATGAGAAGTAGTGCAAACTGTATGAGCACATGACCGAGAGTTTAGTGAAAAACTTTGTGTTGAGTGATAATGTGTGACGTAACAAGTCCAGATAACTTCATTTAGCTCAGATAAATTTATATATCCCCCACGCTAACATAAATACTGTTTATTATTGTTAAACTGTTATTATATAGCACATTTAGTATGTTATAGTGCAGCTTGACGTGTGTAATATCTGCCTGCCTCGTTCAATAAGCAGCGACATAAGAACTGGATCCAGCTGCGTCTCTTCCAACACAGATGCAGGTTATTCAGGTGTAGATTAATTAAATATGAGACTCAAAATATATTCCATCAGCTGTAGTTCAGAAAGTGGTGCGTGTCCAGTAATAATAATAATAATAATAATGAATTCCATTTATAATGCACTTTTCATTAATAAAAATCTTAAAGTGCTACAAAGTGTAACAAAGCAAAGATCAAAATAAAACAAGTGATAAAATCAAATAAAATCAATAATAATATCGACTAAGATCAAAGATAAAATCATGTGGATGCAGATTAGGCTTGCTTAAAAAATAAATAAAATAAAACAAGTGATAAAATCAAGTAAAATCAATAATGATATCAGCTAAGATCAAAGATAAAATCATGTGGAGGCAGAATAGGCTTGCTTAAAAAGAAAGGTCTTTATGCTGCTTTTAAAGTCAACCAGTGACTGTGGAGCTCTCAGGTCGTCAGGGAGGGAGTTCCACAGGCGGGGGGCAGCCACACAGAATGCTCGGTCTCCCATGGTCCTCAATTTGGTCCGAGGAATATGAAGGAAATTACTGTTCTGTGATCGTAGAGACCGGGTGGATGAATATGGTGCAAGAATGTCCTTTAGATAGTCAGGTGAAGTGCCGTGCAAGCATTGATGGGTAATGAGAGCAGTTTTGTACTGAATTCTGTAGGTGACAGGAAGCCAATGGAGGTTATGGAGAATGGGTGTAATATGTTCAAATTTACGAACTCTCAACAGAATCCTTGCTGCACTGTTTTGAATAGTATTGAAGTTTCTGAAGGTTTTTGCCAGGGATACCAATAAACAGGGAGTTGCAGTAGTCGAGCCAGTCCACCGCCATTGTTAGAAATGCCGGCTGTCCGCGCGTGCGTGCTGCGTGCATGTGTTCAAACAAAAGCTCAGCGGGAGATGGTTATGTTATCAACGGGGGTCAGCAAAAAAGCTCCACTGTGAGCCATGGGTTCAGAAACCATCGGATTCAAAGAGGGGGGCCACTGGTCTCGTGTAAACGATGAGCAGAAACGCAGAGAGAAAGGAGCGGTTTCACTCAAAATATGCGCCATGTAAACGGCCCCTAAACAGAGCTTTAGCTCACATTCATACACTGATGGGACACACATCAAAGGCAATGAGGGGTTCAGTGTCTTACCCAAGTCACTCCTGCATGTGACTGCTGGTGAAATCGAAACCCCAACTCTCCCATTGGAGGATGACTGCTCTAACCACTCAGCCACAGCTGCCCCATGCAACGTGTTGTGCCAAAACCATATGTATGTTTCGTCAGAGTGCCCACAAAGCAGGAATAGCAGATTTAGATGACTATGCAACCAATTTCAGTAGTAACACATTTTGGTTTAGCACATGATTATTTTTGAGCACTTTGCTAAAGTTAAAATTATTGTAACTTAAGGAGCACACAGGCTAGCTTTCTCAGCACTTTAATAAATCAGACACACAAACAGCAGAGTTTTGTGAGCCTCCACTATATAAAGTGAGCTGATACACTCCACGAGCTTAATTTGGATTTTATTTTTATGGCTTCTGTTCCAACTCTTGTCCAAAATGCCACCAGCTGTCGGTCTGTCGCAGTGCTTTCTGCTCAGTCTCAGATAAACATGGAGGCAGTCTTTGGACAGAAGCTTTAAACTCTCTGAGAGAGAGTAAATCTGCACTCCTGCTGCTCACTTCTTTCCTCCTCCTTTTTGCTGGTAAACGTGATGTCAGGGCATTTCTTTGACAATCTGACAGACACACAATTCAGCTGGAAAAATAAACTACTTCCTTTTCAGTCTCCCGGCAACCAGCACGAAACTCAGGGGCAAATGTGCTCCCTTTTCCTATACTCTGCTCTAGCAGTGCACATCTTCAAAATCGAAGGAATAATCTGCTACGATGAAAAGTCTTTATAAACTAAAACACTTCAATGTTAATTAATATGTGTCCATTATGTGTGGGGAGACCCAGGCTTCCATAAGAAGTGGCATCATTGTGCTCACAGAGGTGACAGTGCAGAGCTGAAAAGGGTGTGCAATTAAATAAAGTAAGAAACAATATTCCTACAGTAAATTACAATCTGTTATCATTTAAGGTTTACTTGGTTGAATTTGATGCATAATCATATACACTGAACAAAAATACAAATACAACACTTGTTTTGCCCCCATTTTTCATGAACTGAACTCAGTGATCTAATACAGGGGTGCCCAATATAGTACTTTGATCGCAATCTGCCAGTCGATCTCAAAGGTATTATGGGTAGATGGCATGACATTAAATAAATAGATGTCAGCCTATCATCTATCCTCACCTGACTGACATACAGGGCAGCCAGTCTGAGGCCTCATTTGCATGTCACGAAACGTTCAGATGCCTTCGTTCTCTCTGAGGGGCTGTTTACACGGCACATATTTTGAGTTAATCCGCACCTTTCTCTCTGTGGTTCTGTTGTTCATTTGCATGACACTGGTGCCCACCCTTTCTGAATCTGGAGGTTTTTCAACCTAGGTCTCAGAGCGGAGATTTTCAAGGCGAATGCTCACTGATGTGTGAAATGCTCCCGCTGAGGTGTTAAAGCATATACTAATAATAATAATGAATTCAATTTATAACGCACTTTTCATTAATGAAAATCTCAAAGTGCTACACGGTGCAACAGAAATTAAATGTCAATAAAACAAGTAATAAAACAAGTAAAATCAATAACAGTATCAACTAAGATCAAAAGTAGAATCATGAGGAGGCAGAGTATGCTCGGTTGAAAAGAAAGGTCTTCAAGCCGCTCTTAAAGTCAACCACAGACTGTGGGACCCTCAGACAGTCAGGAAGAGAGTTCCACAGGCGGGGGGCAGCCACACTGAAAGCCCGGTCTCCCATGGTCCTTAATTTGGTTCTCGGAATGTGAAGGAGATTACTGTTCTGTGACCGCAGCGACCGGGTGGATGAGTGTGGAATAAGAATATCCTTCAGATAATCTGGTGAAGCTCCATGTAAGCATTGATGTGTAATGAGAGCAGTTTTGTACTGAATTCTGTAGGCGACAGGAAGCCAATGAAGGTTATGAAGAATGGGCGTAATATGTTCAAATTTACGAACTCGCAACAAGATCCTTGCAGCACTGTTTTGAATATATTGAAGTTTCTGAAGGTTTTTGCCAGGGATTCCAATAAACAGGGAGTTGCAGTAGTCGAGCCATATGCACACTACAGGTGTATATTTATTTATTTGGAGGAAGTTTATTTATTTGGAGGAAGCTGGAGCAACAGGGCGAGAGCTGAGCTCCAGCTGAAAGCAACGTAAAACAAAGAAATATACAGTATATATCTGGCACGCACTGAACGTCGCGGACGAACTGAAGAGTCACCACCAGAAGCCACGAGCTGAGCTAGCTGACCGATTTTGAATCTTTGATTGGAGGGGGCCGAGCGCGGATCTGTGAGCTTGCGTCTCGAGCAACAGGCTAAGCTGGCTAGCCGACCTTGAAGCCGTTGCGACCAGAGAGGGCTGAACACTGAAAATCCGTCGACAGGTATCGTGTGCAGACCTCGGAGCTGTTGCGACCGAAGGAGGCTGAGCGCCGTGCAAGTACCGGTGTACCGCTGTCGGGAGCAACGAGCTGGACTAGCATCGGAGCTACGTGCTGTGCTAACTGAGCTAGCATCCGAGCTACTGTGACCGGAGGAAGCCGAGCACGTGCGCGAACCGGAGAACCGCCGCCTGGAGCTTCGAGCTGGGCCGAGCACGTGCGCGAACCGGAGGACCGCCGCCTGGAGCTTCGAGCTGGGCCGAGCGCCGTGAGCGGTTCGGAGGACCGCCGCCTGGAGCTTCGAGCTGGGCCGGGCATCGTGCGCGAGTCGGAGGACCGCCGCCTGGAGCTGGGCTGGCGTCGGAGCTACCCCTGGAGCTACGTGCTGTGCTAACTGGGCTAACATAGGAGTTGCGGCGACCGGAGGAGGCCAAGCGCCGTGCGTGAACCGGAGGACCGTTGTCTAAGCCGGGCTAGTGAGCAAACCTCTTCGGATAACAGATCTGATCGCTGCAGGCTCCTGAGACCGTGAGTTCTGATCTGATAACTGCTGATCTGGGTGCTGCACTGCTGGGCCACAGCCACCATCGTTAGGCCTGTGAGCCTCATGGAAGGGCCACGTGGTTCAGCAAACAAACCAGAGACCTGCTACCACTAGATTACAAACTCTGTAAGTATGAGAAATAGAGGACAAAAGTCACCAGACTCGGAGGGAAACAACTCAGCAGAAATGCAAGACTTTAAACAATCACTCAACTTTATGGGTGAACAAATAGAAAAATTATCAGCAAAAATGGATTCCCAGGCCAGTCTGGTTAATGAAATAAGACAACTGAAAGAACTGCTAATTAGCAAAAACAATAAAATTGCTGAACTGGAATGAAAAATAGATGACTTAGAACAATACACAAAGCAAGACAACTTGGTGATCTCAGGACTTGATGTTAGTAAGTGTCGGACATATAAAAGAGTTCTTACTAAAAATGACCCAACTGAGAATGCACCTCAGGAAGTAGAGACTCTGGAGGAGCATGTAGTTACTTTTTTACAGGACATGAACATTGACATAGACTATGGGGACATTTCGTTCTGTCACACCCTGCCCAGTAAATCACCAAGATTCAAACAGTCAGTAGTCGTCAAGTTCATTAGCAGGAAGTTAAAAAACTATGTTATGC
>JBBPBX010001593.1:88347-100486 GCA_038048925.1 Garcialebias charrua | reverse complement strand
GTGTGAGGTCCTTGGACCTCCACACCGTCCTCTACCTGTGGTAGGAAGTGTGAGTCTGCCCCCCTTTTGTTTGAGGAGGGGTCCTCAAAATCAGTAACAATGGAATCCAAGTGACTGTCAGCGTGTTGTAGACTGTCACTTTCAGGACTCGGATGTCCTTGAACCAAGATTTCACCGAAAACTTGGCTGATAGCTGAATTATCTGTCCCAGAGGACAGTACAGCAAGGCTGATGGCTGAATTATCTGTCCCAGAGGACAGTACAGCGTCTGTGGTGTGGGATCCTTGGACCTCCACACCTTCTCCTACCTGTGTTAGGCAGTGTTCAGTGAGTGCTGAAGGTGTCAGCTCGCAGAGGAGGCTCTCGTGCTGGGCCAGAGTCTGGTCCACCTGTTGAGTCTCCTCTGACTCACTTGTTTCTGGAGGTTCACTCACCAGGCTTGTGGTCTCGGTTGGGGAATCCTTTTTGACCTCAGCGGTACCTGCTGTTAGATAGTCAGTGTCCTGACCTCGTGGAGGCACCTCGAATGGCAGTGGACTGCTCACTGTGGCCCACATTGTCTGATTGCCATAATTTATAATCGCTTCAAAGCGATTTATAAAATCTTGGCCAACCACAAATGGAGTCTGGAGTGAGTCAAGTTCAGACACATATACCGGGTGGTATAGTGACATTTCGCCAATCTGCATGTGAACCATGGCTATTAGGGTTGTTCTCGTCTTTGCGAGGCCCTGTTGCTCACCATAAGTGTATTTCACAAAGGGTATTTGCCTGTCAACATCGTTAGCGGCGGTCCTTAGCTCCTCAAACAGTTCGGCTGACATGGTAGACACGTCTGAGCCGCAAACCAGGAGTGCTTCTTGCGCGAGGACCCCTTCCAATGTGAGTGGCAGGTAAGCTCTCTTAGCTATCCCCCTTTTTATAAAGTTACACAGAAACCGTTCAGGTTTTTCCACACGCTGCTGTGTACGTGTAACTCTGTCTGTGTAATCGTCGTCGCTGTCAGTATCATGATGGCTGTCTGTCTCATGACCTTCAGGATGTTGATTTTCAGTAACGCGTTCGCCATCAGCGTCTTTGTCAATGTTGACGCTGTTGCTGTCAACTGTGTGCACTGAGCTGTTGCAAAAGGCAGTGCTGCACGTCGCTGCATCAGGATGAACAACGTTGTTTGTGTTGTCATCAAGGACAACGTCACCCGTTGAGTCAGCTTGGTCAACCACTGTAACATTCAAATCATTTGACAAACAACTCACAACCTCAGTCACGTCTACGCGCGGAGGCGCCGTTTCCTCAATCTGGAGCAAGTGTGACTCATTGCTAGTGTTGGGCATCGAGAATCGAGAATCGTTCGGAACCGGGACTAACTGTCCGGTTTTCCCGGAATCGTTCAAAATATTAATTTGCGATTCCTATTTTCGATGCTAGTTAGCCGACCGGAAGTAGCCGCCACCGAAAACCAACGAAGAAGAATCCACCGGAAGTGTGCATCTGCGATCGAAAGCGTACTAATTAATAAAAAATGACCAGTCAGGTCAGTGCAGCACTTGCAATAATTTTCTATCATGCAAAGGAGGGTGGAGAAGTAAAATAGTGTCCCGTCTTTGACGCGCTCCACCGGATTATTTTCGCTTCGTATCCGACCGGAAGTACAGAGTGGTCCGTCTGCAAAACGCTCCGCCGAACTTTTCGCTAATCGCTACCTCTTCGGCTCCATCAGGTAAATAAATAAACTATAAACTACATCTCATACCAACATTAAGGCAGCTAACAAGTTATACTCCGCTTAAAGCGGTAAGTCAGCTCAAATACAAACACGATGCTAACGTTAGCTTGTATTTTTTTCTTCTTAGACAAACGACCTGAAATGGCTTCACAGTGTTCACCAGTGACTGTCCAAGGTAAAAACGTCAGTGTTAACTGAATGAAGAGTGCCACAGAACTGTTACAGCATATGTTGTGAAAAGGTTGCATCCCTTTTCAGATGTGAATTCAACCATGGATTGCACATTGCACTCAAATCCAACACTTATTAACATTCTTAATCCATTTAAAGTTCTCTGTGTCTTTTAAAATGTTTTAATGTCTCTAGTTTTCATTATTATATAATTTCTGTTTATGTTCTCTTCCATTCCATTATGAGTGAATGTCACAGTTTGAAGAATTATTGAATAGGTTAGTTAGGCAATAACAACAGAGCTAATAATTGTACACATTCTCAGTCTTAAAAATGATTTAATAATCTCTTTTTACTGATAATACTGATAAACCTGTTGTTTGTTTAGGAACTTCCTGCAGTCTGTCCAGAAAGTCTCCACTGGAGGAGCGTTTTGCTGAGGAAGAGGCACAACATAATGTCACAGCTCCATGTCCATGAAGAAACAAATGGAGAGAGGGCTGCAGATACCAGGACATCCCACCAGCTGTTCTGTCTGAAGATCCTGCTGCTGGTGGTGGAACCAGGTTAGCCCATCAGTGGGAGCTCAGTAACATGACTGCAGCATCAGACACTGGACAATATTATATGTATAATAATAATAATATATGTTGGTGGCTCTAATCTGCCCTGTGAGAAATTCATAGTAAATGTAACAAAAAGGAAAAAGTTCATAGCATTAAATTCAAACAGAAGTTCAAATTATTTCATCCTGAAATAACTCTGGCTAACTACTGTAGCTTTTTTATAACATGGAGTTAAACTCAAAGTAGTCTCCTCAGATAAATAGTGTTACCATTATTTTTATATTAAAGTTTCTGTTAACTTATTATTTTTATATTTGATTGTTTCTGTTCAGTGCCCTGAGACAACTTCTGTTGTGACTTGGAGCTATATAGTATAAATAAACTGAACTGAATTGAATTGACATGTCTTTTTGTAACCCCGCCTACAAAAAGAATCGGAATCGAGAATCGAAAAGAATCGGAATCGAAACGAAGAATCGGAATCGGAACCGGAATCGCTCAAATTCAAACGATGCCCAACCCTACTCATTGCATGTCTGAAACTGTGCAGTTCGAGGGGCAGGGGCAGGAGGACCGCTTCTCGGGGGTACATGTCGGGACAGACCATTTTTCAATGTGTCAGACTGCACATGCAACCTCCTTCGAGCTTCACCCACTGTGAGACTCATTAGAGAACTCTTTTGGTTCGATCCGAACCATCTGGGTTCATCTAGAGAGCGAACACCTGCCTTTTGTGGTTCATTGCTCATCTCAGGGCTTTCAACCTGAGGTGAAAGAGGAGTAGTACTCTTTGTGAAACTATCAGAGTCATTGTTCCAGCTGGATGAAATCAGTTGTTTGTTATCATGAAAATCATGTGTACTTTCGCAGTCTGCAGGAGAGGGAACCTCTTCTATTTTCTGCGAGTGGGATGCGGCCTTTTGACCTGGGCACACCACTAAGGCTTTTTTCCGTTGTTCGAGCATGTCAAAAAATTCCACAGCACATTGTTTAATTTCTGCCATGGTACTCTCCTTGTAATTAGTATGGTAGCGAACACATTTCATTAGAAACGGAATCAGATTAAAAGTGAAAAGACTTTTAAACTGTTCACCTTCCTCAATTCCAGGGACAGGTATGTCCTTGGTGTAAGCAGAGAGGAGCCTGTCGTAAAACACCAGGGGATGTTCACCTGATTCTTGAAGGACGTGCTTTGCAGCTAAGTACCTATCAAATGATGAAGCAGCCCCCCCTGCTGTTGATGCACCATCTGTTGGACTGTCCATAATAGTACTGATTTTCTGTGAAAAATCAAGTAAAATGGGTCTTATTTCGCAGCATGCAAACATGCAGAGTGTATGAGCTGCTCAGAAAACATCCAAGATGTGAAATGAAATAAAAATCAGTGATTTTTATTAATTTGTCGACCTGTGACAAGGTCAAACAAAATCGGCTGTTTTTGTTTGATTTTTGTGAAAATCAAGACAAAAGATGCCTCATGTGATATTTTAAACTTGCAGTTTAAAATAAACAGGGACGGACAGCTTATTTTGCACAGAATCTATGATAAAAGTGTCAAGTTTTATCAAAAAGCAGACATGTCTGTATTAAATCTGTGTAACTGTTCTGCCATAAACATTTGATTTTCTGCGAAAATCAAATTAAAGGAAGCCGTCTTTGTGTGATTTTTGTGAAAATCAAGACAAAAGGTGCCTCATGCGTTATTTCAAACTTGCAGTCTAAAATAAAATGTGACAGACAGTTAGTTTTGCACAGAATCTAAGATAAAAGTGTCAAGTTTTATCAAAAAGCAGACATGTCTGTCTGAATTCTGTGTAACTGTTATGCCCTCAACATTTGATTCTCTGCGAAAATCAAAATAAAGTGTGCTGTGAGTACAATACAGTATTTCAAATTGTTCCCCGTTTAAAAACAGGAACGTTCAAACGTACAAATTACAGGAAGACTGCGTCTTCTCTAGTAACCAGCAGGTGGGGGTCACAGCGCTGGAAGTGAGTTTATCACAGCGACTGTAATTTCTCTATCTGACCGCTATAGAGGCGCTGTTATCACCAGTGAGCGAAGCTGCAGCTTTCAGCCCACACAGACATCCAACAACGGATAAAAAGCATCAATCAGACAGATCTAAAGCGTTATGTGATAAGCTCTAGAACCCAGGCTCACAAAAACGAAATCATGTGAGCAAAATCGGTTAACTGTGAAACTTTTTAAACTGCGTTTAAAAGAAATAAGATCGGTCCATACAGCAGTTGTAGCTCCCGGTGTCACGTGACCTGGTCACATGGCGATCGGTAGTCTTAGAACAACTGACTCATACATCCACCAACATCTCAAAAACACCGCGATGAAGCAGTCTTTTCAATGACAGTAATGGACAAACAAGCCTGAAACTTGTCTGGGACAAGTAGCTAAAGTGAAAGTTGACGAGGAGCGGGACTTCACCCACTGCGCAAGCGTCAACACTTAAAGCGTAATCGACCAATCACAGCGAAGACAGAACAGTAGTTCAAAAACCCAAGCGTTCATGGGAAATGGAGTCTTCTTAACCGTACGCCACTCACGTGCGACGTGCCGATCGAGCGGTGCGTTCACGGACCTGCAGTCTTTTGAACTCTAGCGAGGAACGGACTTTTTAACGCTCTAAAACACTTAGAAATATCGTAAAACACCACGGTTAAGCCAGTCTTCGACGATATCACGTGCATAGAAACGAACAACACGGAAAAACTGTCAGAAATGTGTGCAAAAATGAATCGTGACAACCAGCAGTCTCACAGAACCAACTCCTTTGAACACAACACACAATGGACCAATCACAGCGCTTTAAGCAGCCATCTTGACTCTGTACCGTTTAGCATTAGCTCGACCCAAAGAACTGGATTCTCTTTCACAAAATAAACGACTTTTTACACCGCAGAAAAACTGTTAATGAGCTAAAACACAACCAGGCTAACTCCCATGCCTTCCAGAGAAGGCAGCACGCTAACTGTTTAAACAACGGACATTACGTCACTCGGAACCGGATCTCGTCCGGTCCAAAAGCGGAGTGGGTTTCACCCGAACCTCGGCTAACACGTTGTAACAGATTAGGTAAAAATGGAGCAGCAAATGTGTGACACAGCTTCAACAGCAAACCGCAGATGTAATAAAATGAAGCAGAGGTGACACGGCGGTCACAACAATGAAAAATGCATGCAGCCTCGCGACACGTAATGAAACGTTTCCCAACCACAAACATTCATTCATCCGTAGCTTCAAAACATACGTTCAAAAGTGAAAGAAAATGTGAAATAATTCTAACGGGAAAACGCACCAGACAATGCCACTATTAGCAATCTCTGAGACACTCACCAGCCAAAACTATCCGATAAGTCCACAACAGGATGCAAACTATGCCAACAAACACCGTAACAAGAAGCTACACAAAACAACTTAATAATCGTTCTAGGAACTCGGACGGGCCACCATTAAATGTAACAATATAGGGGCGGTAAGGTATTTAAACACTTACAGGGCCACCATTAAATGTAACAATATAGGAGTTATTTGTCAGTTTACTGACTTACCTATATTTAGAGGCGCATGTCTGAGCAGACATTATCTGCACAAACATGCCACCAATCGGTCTTTTGCACGCGATGTCACGGCTCATGTCTTTTTGCAATTACGGTCGCCATGTTGGGTGTATACCGGTTCATTTAAACAGAGGAAGTCCATGTTAAACACAGTGCGATACAGAACAATAACATCAGCAAAATGCAAACTAAATATAAAAATGAGCAGATGCCTTATAGAGAGAAACTCAACCTTGAAGCCAGAGAACGTTACATGGTGAAGTTAGCTTCAATTAACAACATTGATCCTTACGAGGTAGCAGCTAAGGCATGGACTTCCTCTGTTTAAATGAACCGGTATCCATACAATATGGCGTCCGGGAGTGCAAAATGTCACGTGTCTGCAAAAGACCGATTCGCGAGTTCTTCCTTTTTCCGGTATTAAATTGCTTTTACTGTAATTAGCCAAAATGTAATTTCACACTTAGACTTCAATTTATGTTGGTCTACCAGAAAATAGACCTTTTATTGAAACTATCACAAAATTACATTAAACATTTGTATCGATATTAGCTCTGATTTACTAACTACGTTGACAAGAATTCAAATTAAAACAAACAGACAGTCAGGAACTTAAACTGTTGGCACATTACTTGACAGATTAATAGCTTATGAAAAATAAGAAATAGGAGGAAGAAGATGAAAGCTAAGTTAACTGAAATTAATTATTTTGACACCAACCAGGGTGGCAGCCATTTCCCAAACAGTTCCAGCTGTACTTCCGACACGTGCAGCATACAAACAAGCCTCTTTACCTGGTGACGATACGTCTGGTTGAGGTGAGGGCTGAGAAGTTTGTGGACACTAACGGACTGTGTTGTCCAGTGAACGTCCAGATGACTTCGTGCGTGTATGGCTGGATCAGACGAGCGGGAGCACGCTTTCACCGGCAGGAACAGGCCCCAATCGCACTGACGGATTTTCAAAATAAACTTCAGAAAACAAATTCTTTCAGAAATGAGTGAATGAGGATCACAGTAAGGCTTTACTGTGATTCCAGCTGAAACGTGGGTCTAGTTGGCATATGACCGGAACTTCTCCAGCTTTTCCAGAGGAGAGAAGCAGGTTGTGACTTAGTTCTCCCAAAGCACTAAAAGGAAAAATGCAGGAAGTGCCCATTTATAGGGGAGGTGGGGTCTTCCCACCTCCTCGATGACTATTGGTTGGTGTTAACAAAATAAGAGATGGGTTTTCATCTCATAGGCAGAAAGTCTCTTGACGGAGACAGGAAAACTGTTTACCTAATCGGCCAGATGGCCTGGCCTGTGAGCACAATATTATGGCTAACTTTTAGACAACACAAAAGAAGCTGCAAGTTACAAGACCTTGTGCTTTAGATTCAAAGACTGCTTGTTCTGCAGAAATAAACCAGCAGAAGGGTCAAAGTCATGCAAGTAACAGATCATCATTGAAATGACAAAAAGTATACTGTTTGATCAATTCTGAATTAACACACATTAATGAGAAAGTTCAATCTGATTAATTAGTGTCCATTAATTCATAATAATTGTTAATCAATATAAGTGTCCATTTATCTCCTTGAGGGCTTCAAGAAGGTGTAACACTTAGAGTTTCAGAGAGATGTGGAGAGGTGTACTTGAAGGTCAAGCCTACAATATCAGAGATGAGGTGTATCACTACATACGCATCTATTATGCGTCACCGCTACGCAACACGTCAGCGCCTCATTTGCCCTGCTTAAAATGGCGGCCACAGAAGCGGGCGAACGCTGAAGGAATTTATAACAAAACACGGTAAAAACTATTATTTCTTTGCGAGAAAAAATATATTTCTTAGCTGACTTTATAGCAAACGGGCTCCTGAGCTTAACAAAACTAACGAAATGTTCAAATCAGCTGGATTAAAAAAATTAGTTTGCCGATTATTTTTATGCAGGCGGGTCGGACCGGACGCTTTCTTTCTTTAAATTTAGCTAAATAAACGCTTAAAAATATATTTCTTAGCTGACTTTATAGCAAACGGGCTCCTGAGCTTAACAAAACTAACGAAATGTTCAAATCAGCTGGATTTTAAAATCTGCGGTGTGGTTTATGAGTTATCTTGCTAACAAAAACCGTGACCTCACAGCTAAATGCAGCTACATCCAGAGCAGGGGGCGGGCAACGACAGAGTCAGTCCGACCAGAGGAGGCTTTTTTCGGACACATGAGCTAGAAACGGTCTGGAAGTGTCTCCCTAGCGGACAAAAGTGGTACTGCACCATTTTTTGCACAAAATGAAAAACAGCGATATCAGAGCGAAAAATTGGTCTAAAAATAAGGGAAAAAAATCCATAAATAACACGTTTCGGTGTATAATACGCAGGACATTCAAATGAGCAAAAAATAGGCGTATTATACACCGACGAATAAGGTAGCTGCTGTGCTTGGGGTCATTGACCTGTTGGACCCAGTTTGGTCCATGCTTCCTCTTTTGGACACATATGACTCTAAAATCCTTTGGTCTACAGAGGAGTTCATGGTGGACTTGATGACTGAGAGGAGCCCAAACCATCAGCCGGCCACCACCATGCTTGACAATTGATTTGAGTATTTTATGCTAATATGCCGTGTTTGGTTTGTGATGAACACGGTCCCGTGCATCACATAGTTCTAGAAGGCTTGTGGTTCATTCAGAAGAAACACTGTGGCTCTAAGTTTGACCGCCATGTTGTTCCTAGAGAAAGAGGTTTTCTCCTGGCAAACCTTCCAAACCAGCCACACTCGTTCAGTCTATAGTTTTTTATCGGACCATCATGAACTTGACCTTTACCCTTCTAATTGAGGTGTGTAGAGTTCAAGCATGATATTGTGGGGTTTATCCTGAGCATTATCCAGGACATGCTGCTGACTATCTCATTCTGCTGTATTCATTCATTCATACCCATCTACTCACTACAGACTCAGGTTCGGGCTGTTTAATTAATGTTTAGCAAATATCTTAGATCTTTTGGCATATCGTTTAGCGCATCGTTTAGCGTATATCTAAGTGTATATCAGATTCTTATATACTGTTTCTTTTTATACTTTATATTTTTGCTACTTTTGGGTGTAACTGGGAACTTGAGCACATAGTTTTGTTCCACCTCATGTACCACATGTTCCACCTCATGTACCACATGTTTTTTCTTTTTCTTATTATATATATGTAAATTGTTTTGTATTTTATTATAAAATGAATGAATAAATAAACTAAAACTAAAACTACCACATGTGATGGGAATGACAATAAAGATACTCGAACTTGAACATGGCAATTCAAAAAAGTTTTGAAAACAAAGCTTCTATCCTGTAGTTTGATTTGATTTGATTTGATTTATTTCATTCATTTTATAATAATAAAATACACAACAATAAACACATAAAAAAGAAGAAAAAAAACGTGTAAAATGAAAGGCAGCAGATGAAGAAAAAATCTTATCTTTCTAACAAACAATTCATACAACCAATTTCTTTAATTTCCTAAACAAATGAACAACTCTTTTAACCTCCAATACATCATACAATTTCTAACTTAAACTCATTTTAGATATAGGATTTTAACAATTTAAACTTAATAATTCTTTTAAATATTACCATTGATTTAGCCTCTTTAACGTCATTCTCCAAATCGTTCCACAACCCAACTCCCTGAACCATGGCTGATCTTCCCCTCAAACTCATTCTAATTTGTGGCTTTACAAATATATCTTTCCCCTTTAGATAGTAACAACTCGTTCTTTTGACAAAATACCTCTGAATATTTGAAGGCAGTGCATCATTCTGTGCTCTACATATAACCAGCAAAATATTATAATCAACTAAATCGTAAAACTTCAACGGTTTCGTTTGAAAAAATAATACATTTGATGGATAATTGTACTGCTTTCTTGTAATAAGTCTAACAACTCTTTTCTGTAAAATAAAAATAGGCATTGTAATTGATTTACACGCCTTTCCCCAAACGCTAACACAATAAATTAAATGTGGAACAATGAATGTGTTATACAACAAAAACAATGCCTTATCATTCAAAAAATCTCTGAATCTCTAAAATATAGCAATGGACTTGGATATTTTCACTTTAACAAGATTTATATGCTGTTTCCAAGACAATTTATCATCAATGATGACACCCAAGAACCTCTCCTCGTGAACTTTATGAATCACAGTCTTCAATTTGAAATGGAACATCAATTGATTCGTTTTTGTTACTAAATATCATGTAATATGTTTTATCCAAATTTAACGTCAATTTATTAATTTTAAACCAATTCTTAATTTTAACAAGTTCAGTCATCATTAATTTCAAAGTCTGTTCGATATCATTACCAACACCAAAAAATGTAGTGTCGTCAGCAAAAAGAATACACTTAATGAGTCCAGAAACCTTTACCAAATCATTTATATATAATAAAAATAATTTTGGTCCTAATATCGATCCTTGAGGAACTCCGCATGTGATGGTGCCGAGTTCAGATTTCACCTCATCCATTAGTACAAACTGTTTTCTTTCATTCAATAACTACATACCCAATCCAACGCAATTCCTCTAACACCATATCTTTGTAACTTATCAAGGAGAATGGTATGATCAACAGTATCAAAGGCTTTTTTTAAATAAACAAATACGCCCACACCACAGTTTTCGATCAACAGCAGTAATTATTAATTCTATCAATTCCATCAGAGCCATGGATGTGGAATTTCCTGTTCTGAACCCATATTGATTACTGGCTAGAATATTATGCTTTTCAACAAATAGATCCATTCTGATGACAAACAGTTTCTCCAAGATTTTTGAAAATTGTGGCAATAATGATATCGGTCTGTAATTGTTGAACACACTTTTATCACTGTTTTTGAACGTTGATGTTTCTATCCCATGTGAGGAGCTTTCTCAGTCAAACCTGCAGAGTGTGGACCTCAAAGCTTTTTACAGTAACCTGCAAGAGATGTGTCTTTTGTGCAGCTAACAGCCCCTGCATATTAATCTCACTCCTCACCCGCCTGAGGGTCATTAGAGGCTTTGTTTACTTGACTCACTGGAGTTAGTCTGTGCAAGCCATTTGAAGTGGGTTGACTCTAAAAGTTAATGACTTGTGAACAGGCAGAAGAATGAACATAAACACATTATCACTCATTTTATGCTTTGTGTGAAGGTGATTAAAAAATATGAGAAAGATTTAAGTTTGCAAAGGCCCAATCAGTTCAGACCTCAGACCAACTGAAACACTGTATTAGTGGCATAAATACTGCATCTGTGAACGTCAATGTTGTAAAAAAGAACAGGCCCAAATTCCTCCACAACAACGAGATAAATTGATACAGTCATAACATATGATTTCCTGATAAGGATCTTAATCTCTAAAACTATATTCTGACACCTAAAACTTTTTATTAAATCTATGAACTTTGAGGCAAAACCAAAACAACATAAGGCTGGGGGATTTCACACCGCTCAGAATGAGACTTCCTCAAAAACTGGGTCTGTTTCCAGAGCAATGACTAATAAAAATGATAAGTGTGAAGAGTCCAGTAAACAATGTCATGCAGTTAACTTCCCAGTATGCTAACACATCAATATGTCCTCACCTAATTGTCCCACAAAGACGTACTTTGTACACTCCAACAATGATCTTTTGGGAATGGACCATTTTTTTTCTTTCTTATTGAGTGGAGTTGCTGTGGGGAGGAGGAGTTAGAAGTCAGAGCTGAGTGCCTGCACTAATACGCCGCTCAATAATGTGAGTGAAGCACAAAAACAAAGAGAAAGACTTTATTAGTTTTGCTGTTTAATGCACTTACTCTCACTTCTCATGCTTTGGCTGAATGGAGCGAGTCACTCTTACTACCTATTCGTTAATCTGCAACTGTTTCTAAATTAATTTAATTATTATGTTTGCTTTAGATAGCTGTAAGAAACTTCCTCAAAGAAGCAACAACATCCTCATCTGCTGTTATCTAAAGTAAGAGGTCAAATTTGTTTTGAAGTGAAGTTCCGTGAGCAGTCAATACTGTATGTTACCTGCAGTAGTAGCTAGCCACCTGAACCAGGGAGGGGATATATATACAGTATATATAT
>JBBPBX010001593.1:53512-70989 GCA_038048925.1 Garcialebias charrua | reverse complement strand
TGTCCATGATCAATCTATTAGGAAATAAATCAAGCTATGTTACAAATCAGAAAGTTTTTAAATAAAGCGGGATTAATACATCGTATTTAGAATTTGTGTATACTGTATAGGTGTGTGTATGCCGGTGCATGCTCATACATGCATACATGTAGTTAGGAATGGGTTAGGATGTGAATTTGCACATACACATCATTGAGATGTGTTAAATTCCCTCTGACATCACAGAAGACCACACTCCAGTTTGGTAGGTGGCGGTAAATGCACCTTAAGTTGGTTGCCAGCCGCCAATAAAAACCAAAAGAAGAAGAAAAAAAAGAGTCCTTCCTAAAATTCCCTGCAGGTCTTTGAAGGAACATCAGAGGCTTTGGGTGTGATCATCTGCTGCAGATTTTCTTGAACTTGTTTAAGAATTTTTAACCTTATTCAGCAGGAGGAGTTCTCTTATACTTTTCCCTGAGAAACTATCTGATCATGTTTGAAGATCTACAATCCCCCATTTCATTTTGGCTGTTTGGGCTCATCATTGTTCTGCTGGTCGTCCACTTTCTTTACTCTGACTTCAGCTCAAAAAGACGGGAACCTCCAGGACCCACACCTGTCCCTCTTTTTGGAAACCTGTTTCAGGTGGATCTAAAGTGGCTTGACAAGAGTCTTTTTGAGGTGAGTCACTTGCTTTTCTTTCTGAAAATGTGTTTTTGTGTGTATTAGAGTGCAGATTGTTTTTCTGTAAAATATATTTTTATGCGAGTCTCATCCTTTAGCTGCATTTTGTTTCCAGCTTTCCAAAAAATATGGACCAGTTTTCCAAGTCTACTTAGGACCAAAGAAGGTGGTGGTTCTGGCAGGTTATGAGACAGTCAAACAGGCTCTGGTGAACCATGCTGTGGAGTTCGGAAACAGAGAAATCACTCCAGCATTTTATGATTTGACCAAGAGCCATGGTAAACACTGAGTTTCTTGACTTGTTCATAATTTTTGCTGTTGGTTAAAATTTTTGATGCATTATCTGTTTTTTAGGCATAATCTTTTCCAATGGAGACAATTGGAAGGAAATGAGACGCTTTGGTTTGAAAGTATTGAAAGGTTTTGGAATGGGCAAAAAGATGAGTGAAGAGATAATTATTAAGGAATGCAGCCACCTAATTGAAGAATTTGAGCAATTTCAAGGTAACATATTCTGGTTTTAAGCAAACACACACCAGTCCCCTAAAGCTCCTAATTAACTGGGTCACTGCACCATAATTGCACAAAAGTAGGTGAAAGTTTTAACAGGTTTACACCACATGACAACCAAAGACATGAGCTTGATTAGTTCAACGTTAGCTAATAAAACACTTGAGTTGTTAAAGCTTGTTGTCTCATGTATTTCTTATAAAGATTTTAAAAAATCATATAGTAGTTTTTTCTCTTTTATTACAAAATGAATAAAATATTTATTATAAGCACTCATCTTAATTAACTAACATTTAATTTGACAGTTGAAAAGTGGAAGTTCAACTTACTGTGTCTGATGCCCACACAAACCACCTATATTTTAATTAAATTAAGCAAATGCTTTGCAAATTAAATTTTGACTTAGTCTTATTTTTATTTTGTATATTTTTAGAGGAAAGAAAATTGTCATAACATTTCTACCAGCCTCAGGTTGCAAAAGAAAAACGTAATGTCAAATACTCAAATATTCACTATGAACTGAATTTTTTAAAATAAATAAATTCATTAAATTCATTTAAGATAGAGGTCTGTCAGTCTGGCAAAAAAAAAAAGTCTGTTTTATGTTATTTTTGACTACATCTCTTGTAAATGTATACCAAAAGTTAAATAAAAAGCAATATTCCCTCATGAGTTGTTTATGCAGTATTTGGAAATAAAAAGGACTTTGTATGTAATACTTGAACATTATGGAACACCATGAATAAATAAGGCATTTTGAAAAAAACAAAACAATTATGAAATAAATAACTCATGGAAAAACATCATTATGTAATTAATGAGCCAATTTATTTCTTATTTACAGATCCCCGAGGGGACATGGGGGATTTTATTTCTTTGCGTTCACACACAAAACATTTGCGTGCGAACGCTAAAGGTTTTGCGTTCCCTCGCAATATAGTGTTACCTCACAGACAACAGCAGGTAACAGACACCCGTATTTTGAAATCAGCCTTAAATATAAGGATATCCAGTGTGTGCTGCAGTGGTAACATTAGTTTTACGTTGTATATTTCACGTTCATGCTCCGTGGATTCAGCTGTGAATTCCTCCTTTGAGCAGACGCAGCACCTGCTCTCAGTCTGTCCCTCTGAGGAGCGATGGTTCGCTTAGGGACCGTCAACAAATTACTGTATTTTCAGAGTATTTGTCAAAGCAGCACCATGTATCATAACTAAAGTTTCTCAGTTTTCTGCATGGTAATAAATCATGAATTTTCTCACCATATAAAATCCAAAAGAAAAGGTGGCATATGTGTTTCAAAGGTACTGTCACTTTCTTGAAAGCATCAACGTTCATGCTCAATCATCCAGATACAAAGTACAATAATTGTCAATCAGGGCATCTGGACAGTTTCTTTTTTTGTGGAAAGATGTTTCACCCTTTATTTGGAGGGATTTATCAATCACCAGCAAACTGGTTGGTCCACTTATGCCCCTTTTCCACTTGCCGGTTCGGGTCGGTTATTGCGCAATATGTGCGTGCCAGAAGCGAGCTGGACACATTTTCCACCTCACATATGAGCCGCGCCGCACCGTGATTCCGGACCGATTTCAGAGCAGGGTTCAGGCGGGCTGTAAGCGCGCCGTCCGTCACGTCATAAACACTGTCGGTCACTGATTGGTCGGGGTGGAGGAGGCTGTTCGGAGGGACAAGGTGCATTGTGGGTCTTTTCAGAACAACAACAGATCCTCCATCTGAGCTTGTCCCCGCCCGCACCAAACCGAAGCGTAGCTGATCGTATTGTTGGAGCTCGAAAATAATAGAAATCATGGCTAAAAAACATAGTTAAGGGGACACCACCTCCACCACATGTAAGACGGGTAGGACTCTACACCCCGCCCACCAAAGGGCTACAGAAGTGAATGGAGACAAAGCTACATGTGAGCCGATCCGAATTGAACCAGACTGAACCAGACTGATCCGCTCTGCGTCGAGCGAGTGGAAAAGGGGCATAAAGGAAAGGGGACACCACCTCCACCACATGTAAGACGGGTAGGACTCTACACCCCGCCCACCAAAGGGCTACAGAAGTGAATGGAGACAAAGCTACATGTGAGCCGATCCGAATTGAACCAGACTGAACCAGACTGATCCGCTCTGCGTCGAGCGAGTGGAAAAGGGGCATAAAGGAATGTAGTGTTTAGTGGGGAAAACATCCTGATGCATGTTCAATAATCCAGGTAGAAAAATCTAAAAAAGTTGAGTATGTTCCTCTGGACATTCAAAAACATAACAAAACAAATTGTGGAAACGTTTTGTATTTCATCCAAAAATACTTCTTCAGTCTGAGATGTTGTATTCAGATCAGTCTTTATAAATAGCACATTCTCATATAGTGGATCAACCAGTTTAAAATGTTTCTACATTTTTTATTTATTTTTTGAAAGTCCAGAGGACCATACTTAACTTTTTTAGTGGAGAAAACAGTTTATGTGTTTGGGACTCCTCAGACTGATGAAGCCCTCTGAAAGTGTCTGCTTGTTTTTAGTGAACGTTTTTCTTAGTTCATATTTTAGAGCTTATTACAGATTGAGTGTCAGACAGGCCTCCTCTCTTCCTGTATTTAAATCTCTTTTAAAAACACACTTTTATTCCTTGGCTTTTAACACATGATCTAATCTTTTTTGGCATTTTAACACACCTGCAATAAGACTGGTATATGTATTTTTTTTATTTTTGTTTGCTTTGTATGTTTTTTTATCATTTCAATTAACTTGTCTTTTGTGTTGTTGTACAGCACTTTGATTAACCCTGTGGTTTTTAAAATGTGCTACACAAATAAAGTTGATTGACTGATTTTCTTTTACACATATTTTAATACTTTTGTTGGATTTAACTGGGACCCGGTGTACACAATTTTGTCTTGAATCTTTGAATCCTTCAATGAACTTTGATGCTTTAAAATAAAGTGACAGTAGCCTACTTTTGAAACACATGTGCCACCTTTTCTTTTGGATTTTAAATGGTGAGAAAATTCATGATTTATTACCAGGCAGAATACTGAGAAACATTAGTTCCCTTATCAGTCAGTACACTTGGTGCAACATATGACTATGGGAATTGCGCCCCCACGCGGTTTACCTGAAGTAATACAATCACACCATTTTTAAAAGGCAAGGTGGGCGTCAGCAATGAGGCCCTGCCCTCTTTGCGTAAAAGGGGCCCGGCTGACGCCCCACCTTCTATCTCTTTTGCCCTTCACCTCGCTTCACACCTGAACTTCGCAGGACTCTCTGTGACCGGATCGCTCGACTGGAGCTGAGCTCGCTTCCTACCCTGAGCGTTACAGAGAAACTTTTCCTGTTAGCACTGGGATTAGCTGAGGCTAACCCAGTGCCGTCTACTTAACTTTGAGGTTTTTTCTTCTGCTCTCTCGACAGCTCAGCTACGAGACGCCAGCTACGCCACGTTACCTGCGTAGCTAACGGCTGCGGCTAGCTAACAAGAGCAGCTCAACATGAGGACGTCTTCGCAATGGTTAAAGGACGGCTAACTGGATAAAGCTTGATGACTCTTCTCAGCCATGGCTCCGGAGAAGAGCAAGAGGAAGTCGAAGAACTCAAACAAAAACAGCAGGCCAACGAGCCCTGGCTCCCGAGCTTGCCCCAGCAGATGTGGGTACTCCCTTTCGGCGGCGGACACCCACAAGGCCTGTCCCATCTGCCTGTGGGATGCTACATGCTAAAACTGCTTTGGACTCCCCCGAGTCCTGCCTTCACTGCGGACTGCTACGTGAGACAGAGGGATGAAGAGACGCATGGACTTTGTGGTCAAAACCATGGGCGGCTCTACCACGGTACAGGAACCGCTCCGAAGCGCTCACTCCTACCGCGGAGCTCGAGGCAGTGGAATTAGAGGACAACGGCCAAGCCGACTGGGGAGGAAACATGGATGTTGTGGCCCCGCTCGGGGACTCCACCAATGAGTTTGACACAAGGGACTTGTTGCGAGCAGATGAGCTCTCGCTAACAGCCTCGGGCGAGCTAACTGATGACGAAGCCGACGAGGACAAAGGAGAAGACGAGGACTTCTCCCAGATTCCTGCGGCAGGTCAACCAGAGACTGATGTGTCTGTCCCCGCTCTGTTCGAGCTGTGTCGCAGAGCAACGGACACGTTGTGGATAACTTGGCCAGAAACCCCCCTCGACAACAGGTAACGAAGGTGGTGGGTAATTTCTTTTTCGCCAAGTAGCAGTCGGCCACGAGGTACAGGATGCCTATTTTTCCCGACTTCCAGACGGAGTTGACTCGCACCTGGGCTGAACCCATGGTTCCACTGAGTTAGCCTCTCTCCCAGTTCCTGGATGTTGCCGGGATGGAGGCGACTGGCATGGCCAACATTCCCCAGATGGAGGACACGTTGGCGGTACACTTAGCCCCCAAGACTCCGGGTTCCAGACCGACCCTGCCTAGCAAGGCCTGCCACGTGACGGCCTCCCAGCTCAAAAAATGTTACAGAGCACAAGGCCTTGCGGTCCGCGCCATGAACACTTCAGCCATGATGCAGGCCTACTTGGCGGAAAAACTTCAGGAGCTCCAGCAGACCTCCAATAAAAAGAAAGCGGCCGACGTCTTGGAGGAAGCCCGCAAGGCGACAGATTTTGCTATTCGCCTCATGGGGACAGCCGCCATCGCTTAAGGGCGCAGTATGGCTGAAATTGTCATTGCTCAGCGCCAGCTATGGCTAACGCTGACAGACTTGCCAGAGGGCCAGCGGAACCCGTTCCTCATCATCCCATCGAGCCCACGGGACTTTTTGGCGGTGCTCTTGAAAGAATCCAGTGCAGGCTGGAACAGAGAAGAAAACAGGCCAAGGCTTTACGTGAGGGAATGCCCAGAAAGCAATTTGTGCAACCCAGAGATGCTAGCGGACACAGGGCTGCACAGCCTCGTCACCACTCGGCCACACGCCGTCCCCCACATAAACGACCGGCGCTCGATGGAGAACAGTGACCAAGGCTCGTCGTAGGACCGTCCCAGGCTGGCCAAGTCTGGGCATGGCACAGATTCAACCCACGCCAGGCGGGCCCACCAACGTCCTCCTCAATGAACAGGGACCGAAAGCAGAAGTCGGCCAGATGAAGTGCCGCTTCGCCATTTTCCAGGTACTCCCACCCACGTGGACAAACGGGAGACCAAACTTTGAAACCCAGACTTTGTGTGTAAGAGACCACGTTTATCTGGTGTGAAATAAGTGTGCACAAAAAATCATTCAAATGTTGATGTAATTGTCAGGTTCCTCTGGTGTTAGACCCACGTGCAGGAAAGTGAACGAGGCAGGAGTTTAAAATAATAATTATTTATTTTAAACAAAAATGCTGTCAGGGCAGCCAAAAACTCACTCTGGTAAACTGGAGCAGAAACAGAGAAGGACATCAGAGTGGAGAGGTGAGGCCTGAGTTGTCTGTGTGAACAGAACAATGACCGGACACAAAGTGGAGGAGATGTAGGCTTTTTATAAGGCAGAAAGAGAGTGAGTAATGAGCTCAGCTTGGCAGGTGGCTGATGAGACAGGTGTGAAGGCTTGAGCACAGAGAGACAGACTGAAAAGTGAGTGGGAAAATGACAGAGACTGAATGAGATAAACAGGAATCAAAGCTCAGAATGACAAAATGAAGACAGGAGGAAAACACAAATAAACATAAAGAAACAGAGCCTAAAGAAAACAGACAGGGACAGAACCTGACATAACCCCCCCCTCAAGGGTGGCACCTGACACCCCCAAGACGGACCCCACAAGAACAAGGGCGGGCGGAGGGAGGCAACAGGCAGGACGGCGGGCCAACATCAGCCCGATCCGGGGGACGCCCAGGAGGTCGCCCATCGCCATCAGCCAGATTCGGGGGTCGCCCAGGAGGTCGCCCATCGCCATCAGCCAGATTCGGGGGTCGCCCAGGAGGTCGCCCATCGCCATCAGCCAGATTCGGGGGTCGCCCAGGAGGTCGCCCATCGCCATCAGCCAGATTCGGGGGTCGCCCAGGAGGTCGCCCATCGCCATCAGCCAGATTCGGGGGTCGCCCAGGAGGCCGCCCATCGCCATCAGTTAGTTCAGGAGGACGTCCATCGAGCGGCGATACGTCAGGCGGGCGACCAGAGTAACGCCCAGCAACGGCCGGAACACCTTCGTCACCTTTGTCGTCGGCCGGAACACCTTTGTCGTCGGCCGGAACACCTTTGTCGTCGGCCGGAACACCTTTGTCGTCGGCCGGAACACCTTTGTCGTCGGCCGGAACACCTTTGTCGTCGGCCGGAACACCTTTGTCGTCGGCCGGAACACCTCTTTCGTCGGCCGGAACACCTCTTTCGTCGGCCGGAACACCTCTTTCGTCGGCC
Organism: Garcialebias charrua; assembly: GCA_038048925.1. NCBI lineage: Eukaryota > Metazoa > Chordata > Actinopteri > Cyprinodontiformes > Rivulidae > Garcialebias > Garcialebias charrua. The sequence continues at coordinate 63,441 of JBBPBX010001593.1, read as the reverse complement.
GGAACACCTCTTTCGTCGGCCGGAACACCTCTTTCGTCGGCCGGAACACCTCCCGTCGGCCGGAACACAGACCTCGGCCGGAACACAGACCTCGGCCGGAACACAGACCTCGGCCGGAACACAGACCTCGGCCGGAACACAGACCTCGGCCGGAACACAGACCTCGGCCGGAACACCTCTTTCGTCGGCCGGAACACAGACCTCGGCCGGAACACCTCTTTCGTCGGCCGGAACACAGACGTCGGCCAGAACACAGCCATCGTCATCGCCAGGACCCCCGTCGTTGGGCGCCGAGATGTTGTCGGGCGCCGAGGCAAGCGATAAGACGTCTGTGGCGCTGGGACCCTCTGTGGAGGACGAGGCGTCTGCGGCGCTGGGACCCCCGTCGTCAGGACCCTCTGAGACGTCGTTGGGGTCCACGTCGTCGAGACCCTCGGAGACGTCGTCTGCTTCGTCGAGGTCCTCGTCGTCGAGACCCTCGGAGACGTCGTCTGCTTCGTCGAGGTCCTCGTCGTCGAGACCCTCGGAGACGTCGTCTGCTTCGTCGAGGTCCTCGTCGTCGAGACCCTCGGAGACGTCGTCTGCTTCGTCGAGGTCCTCGTCGTCGAGACCCTCGGAGACGTCGTCTGCTTCGTCGAGGTCCTCGTCGTCGAGACCCTCGGAGACGTCGTCTGCTTCGTCGAGGTCCTCGTCGTCGAGACCCTCGGAGACGTCGTCTGCTTCGTCGAGGTCCTCGTCGTCGAGACCCTCGGAGACGTCGTCTGCTTCGTCGAGGTCCTCGTCGTCGAGACCCTCGGAGACGTCGTCTGCTTCGTCGAGGTCCTCGTCGTCGAGACCCTCGGAGACGTCGTCTGCTTCGTCGAGGTCCTCGTCGTCGAGACCCTCGGAGACGTCGTCTGCTTCGTCGAGGTCCTCGTCGTCGAGACCCTCGGAGACGTCGTCTGCTTCGTCGAGGTCCTCGTCGTCGAGACCCTCGGAGACGTCGTCTGCTTCGTCGAGGTCCTCGTCGTCGAGACCCTCGGAGACGTCGTCTGCTTCGTCGAGGTCCTCGTCGTCGAGACCCTCGGAGACGTCGTCTGCTTCGTCGAGGTCCTCGTCGTCGGGCCCCTCTGAGACGTCGTCGTCCGGACCCTCGTCGTCCGGACCCTCGTCGTCGGGCACCGTCGAGACTGCAGGCGAGGAGACCACCGTCGAGACTGCAGGCGAGGAGACCACCGTCGAGACTGCAGGCGAGGAGACCACCGTCGAGACTGCAGGCGAGGAGACCACCGTCGAGACTGCAGGCGAGGAGACCACCGTCGAGACTGCAGGCGAGGAGACCACCGTCGAGACTGCAGGCGAGGAGACCACCGTCGAGACTGCAGGCGAGGAGACCACCGTCGAGGCTGCAGGCGAGGAGACCACCGTCGAGGCTGCAGGCGAGGAGACCACCGTCGAGGCTGCAGGCGAGGAGACCACCGTCGAGGCTGCAGGCGAGGAGACCACCGTCGAGGCTGCAGGCGAGGAGACCACCGTCGAGACTGCAGGCGGTGAGACCACAGTGGTTGGCACCAAGGGCAGGGCAATAGTTTGCAGGAGACGAGAGTGTGACCTTTCTCTCTCGGTCCAGGCTTCAGCAAACAGTCCAAACAGCCATGGGTCATCACCTACTATCTCCAACCGGGTAAACACCTGTATAAAGTCATCACTGGCCACCAACCTCTCCTGTAGATCATAGGAAGTGGCCACAGTGTCAATATATTTACGGGTTACCCGGTGGAGTTGGTCCCATTCTGAGCAGCGCTCGGTACTGTTCACAAAACCTGCTGGGTCTGGGTCTGGTCCGGTCATTCTGTCAGGTTCCTCTGGTGTTAGACCCACGTGCAGGAAAGTGAACGAGGCAGGAGTTTAAAATAATAATTATTTATTTTAAACAAAAATGCTGTCAGGGCAGCCAAAAACTCACTCTGGTAAACTGGAGCAGAAACAGAGAAGGACATCAGAGTGGAGAGGTGAGGCCTGAGTTGTCTGTGTGAACAGAACAATGACCGGACACAAAGTGGAGGAGATGTAGGCTTTTTATAAGGCAGAAAGAGAGTGAGTAATGAGCTCAGCTTGGCAGGTGGCTGATGAGACAGGTGTGAAGGCTTGAGCACAGAGAGACAGACTGAAAAGTGAGTGGGAAAATGACAGAGACTGAATGAGATAAACAGGAATCAAAGCTCAGAATGACAAAATGAAGACAGGAGGAAAACACAAATAAACATAAAGAAACAGAGCCTAAAGAAAACAGACAGGGACAGAACCTGACAGTAATAAAGACAAATTGTTCTTTAAGCACAGCAATAAAGTCTCAAAAACACATACTGCCCTATGTGCCGACTAAAAAAAACACAGCACCTTTTTTATGCAAAACGTGTCAGATAAAGGGGAGCGGGCAGCACTCACACATAGCCACCTTGACACTCATGAGACACGAACAGACAATGAGCCCCGCGGGCAGCCAGAGGTCTGTCAACACAAGGCAGACACACTGACTACCGCGGTAGGACAGGCATGTCTGCCGGAGGGCAAACGGGTGGGGGCCATTCACCCACCTCTCGTCCCCTTGACACACAGACTTCACAGAATACACATGCCTTCCAGACTGCGCGTACACGCTGGCGCCTGGATCGCATATAAACCAAGCACGTGGGTCATGTCCACTATCACCCTAGGTCTCCGACTGCAGTTCCACAAGCGACCACCTCCCTTCACAGGGGTACTGTCATCCTCCATAAGCCCAGACAGTGCTAATGTGCTGAGAGACGAAGTCTCCACTATGATACAGAAAGGAGTGATTACAGTGGTCCTGCTCACGATGTAAACACTACAGCAAGTACTTCCTGGTCCCAAAACGGGAGCAAGGCTTGAGGCCAATCTTAGACCTCCGGGGTCTGAACAAAAGAATAAAAACATACAAATTCAGGATGTTGACACTCAGACAAGTCATTCACTCGGTTCAACCGGGGGATTACTTCTGCACAGTGGATTTAAAATACGCTTTTTTCCATGTGAGCATCTTGTCCTACCACAGAAAATATCTCCGCTTTGCCTTTGAGGGCACCACCTTCGAGTTCCTGGCAATGCCTTTCAGCTTGAAAACCGCCCCCTGGTCATTCACGAAATGCCTAGACGCGGCCTTGACCCTGCTGAGGGGTCAAGGGGTCAGAGTTCTGAATTATCTGGACAATCTGCTCATTCTTGGACACAACAGAGTCCAGGCACAGTAGCACACAGAGAGGGTGATGTCTCACTTGAAAGCTCTAGGTTTTGTTATAAACTTGGCAAAAAGCAACCTGACCCATCCCAGATTACCGTATTTCTGGGAGTACAGCTCAACTCCATATTATACAGGGCAAGGCTCTCAGAGGCACGGGTTTCTTCCCTCCACCTCTGCCTAGCACGTTTTCAGATAGGCCAGAGGGTGTCTCTCAAGCTATGCCAGCATCTCTTGAGCCTCCTGGCAGTAGCCATATTCTGCGTGCCTCTGGCCTTATTAAGAATGCAGCCTCTACAGATATGGATCAACAAACAACTGCAACCTGCCCCCCCTCGACCATTGAGAGGGATACTGATCGGCCCAGAATGCATGAAGGCCCAGGAGCCATGGAAAACCCCCATAGTGTTCAGCCACGCTGGGGAGGGTTTTGTCACAAGTCTTGGTCACCATGGACGTGTCAAAAACCATGTGGAGAGGTCTCTGCAGAAACCAGTATGCCCAAGGGGTCTGGAAACAGCAGGAGGCCAAGCTCCACATAAATTTCCTAGAACTCAGAGCAGTGTTTTTGTCTCTGAAACACTTTTACAGGAAGGGGCTGGTTGCACAACAACATGTCCTGATAAAACCAGACAATAGGACAATTTTCATTCATTCAACCTTTATTTATATAGGCTAGCCTCGTTGAGTCACGGGGACTCATTTACAAGAGGGACCTGTCTCACTCACACCAAACAACCATCCACTCTCACACTCACACCTAGGGTCAATTTAGAGTCACCAATCAGCCTACATCAACAGAGAAGGTGGAACAAGGTCCTAACCCCTCCTTAGGTTGACACATGAACTACTCACGTGGTGCAGCTCTCGGATCTTGTCGCTAAGGGCGACTCACGTCCCGGGCGAGCTAAACCACGGGGCAGATGCCCTCTCAAGAGGGCCCCTCCTCCCCTTGGAGTGGCGGCTGAACCCACGTATCGTGGACCAGATTTGGGATCGATACGGGAGGGCCGCTGTAGATCTGTTTGCCTATAGCAACAATACGCAATGCGCCCTGTATCATTCGATAAGGGAGACGGATACACCCTTGGGGACAGATGCCCTAACGTACAACTGGCCAGCGGGGAGGCTGTATTACGCGTTTTCACCTATCCCCCTGATTCAGGTGACACTGGAACATGTACGAAGGGGAGCTCTCTCCCTAATACTGATAGTCCCCAGGTGGCCTCAGAAAGCATGGTTCCCAGAGGTGATTGTACTGCTGACGGAGACACCATGGCAGCTGCCTCCCCACAGGGACCTGCTGACCCAGACCCATGAGCAGATCCTTCATCCATGCCCAGAACTGTGGCAACTTTGGGCCTGGCAGCTGAAAAGGCCCGGTTAATGGCCTCCGGTCTGCCTAGTAATGTTGTAAACACAATATAGGGAGCGAGAGCACAGACTACTCAGACCCTCTATGCTCGCAAGTGGCGTGTTTTTGAGGCCTGGTGTCTAGAGAGGAATATTACCTCATATTCCTGTGACCTGGTCCAGCTCCTGACTTTTCTACAGGACCTGCTGGAGAAGGGTTTCTCTTTCTCCACCATTAAGGTCTTTTTATCAGCCATCTTGGCATACCACGAGGGCTAGGGAGGTAAATCACCTGGTGTCCACCCTCTCATGATATGGTTCATGAAGGGCATAATGAGGAAGAGGCCTCCAAGCAGGACTTTGGCCCTTCTGTGGGACCTACAGTTGGTCCTGGATGCTCTGTGTGAGCCTCCATTTGATACTCTTAGCAGCATTAAGATAGATTTATTATCTTATAAGACTGCATTGCTCTTAGATCTGTGCTCAGCAAAACGCGTAGGTGACCTCCACGCTTTATCTGTGTATCCAATGTGCACCAGATTTGCGCCTGACGGGACAAAGGTCACCCTGCATCAAAACCCTGCATATGTGCCAAAGGTACCAACTTTAAATCCCAAAAGTCTGGACTTTGAGCTCTCAACCTTTCTTCCTCCCCCTGTTCTAACTTTAGAACAGAGGCGGCTGAACGCGCTCTGCCCTGTGAGGGCCCTTAGCACCTACATGGAGAGGACTAACAGTTGGCGAAAAACAAACCAGCTGTTTGTATGTTTTGCTAATCCTGCCGTAGGTAGAGCCCTGTCAAAGCAGCGCCTCTCACACTGGGTGACTGAGGCCATACAAAGGGTGTACAGCAGCAAAGGTCAGCAGGCGCCCAGTGGGGTACATGCTCACTCAACCCGAGGCCTAGCCACTTCCTGGGCCTTATTCAGAGGTGTACCAGTAGCAGAAATATGTGTTGCTGCTAACTGGGCATCATCAAACACATTTGTGAAACACTACAGTTTAGATGTCACAGCATGTGACGTGACTCAGGCTGTTCTCTCTACCACAGAGTAAAGAACAGCTGATGCCTGTAGTCTAAGGCACAAAGTTCTCATAAGCATGCATTTCCAGAGCATTTCCAGGGCGTGATTGAATTACGTTCCCATAGTCATATGTTACACCGAGTGTACTGACTGATAAGGGAACTGAAAGTTATGCACCATAACTCATGTTCCCTGAAGGAAGGGAACGAGGTGCAACACATGTTTGCCCTTTCAATGCCCAAGCTCGGTGAAGTGTACCCTGAGATAGAAGGTGGGGAGTCAGCCCCTTTTATGCAAAGAGGGCAGGGCCTCATTGCTGACGTTGACGCCCACCTTGCCTTTAAAAAAAGGCATGATTGTATTACTTCAGGTGAACCACGCAGGGGCGCAATTCCCATAGTCATATGTTGCACCTCGTTCCCTTCCTTCAGGAAACATGAGTTATGGTGCATAACTTTCAGTTATGATACATGGTGCTGTTTTGACAAATACTCTGAAAATACAGTAATTTGTTGACGGTCCCTAAGCGAACCATCGCTGCTCAGAGGGACAGACTCAGAACAGGTGCCTGCGTCTGCTCAAAGGGGGAAGTCACAGCTGAATCCATGGAGCATGAACGTGAAATATACAACGTAAAACTGAAAGTTATGCACCATAACTCACGTTCCCTGAAGGAAGGGAACGAGTGCAACACATTGACTATGGGAATTGCGCCGCCGTGCGGTTCACCTGAAGTAATACATCCACGCCGTTACGGCAGTTGGGCGTCAGCGTCACCACAGAGGCCCCGCCCTCTTGGTATAAAGATGCGTGTGCCTATCTTAATTCCTCCAAGTGCACTTCGCCGAGCTTGGGCATTGAAAGGGCAAACATGTGTTGCACCTTATTCCCTTCCTTCAGGGAACGTGAGTTATGGTACATAACTTTCAGTTCCCTTATCAGTCATGTTCACTCGGTGCAACACATTGACAATGGGAATGTAATTCATTCACACCCTCAAAATGCTCTGGAAAAATGCATGCTTGTGAGAACTTCAGCCTTTATACTTTAGGCGTTTTAGCTGTTCTCTACTGTTTGTTAGAGAGGACAGCCTGAGTGACATCACATGCTGTGACGTCCAACTTGTAGTGCTTTGCAAACGTGTTTGTGAAGGCCCAATTGGCAGCCGCATAGATGTCTGCCACTGGCACACCCTTAAAAAGAGCCCATGAGGCAGCTAGGCCTAGAGTGGAATGGGCGTGTACCCCAAAGGGGACATGTTGACCTTTGCTGCTGTTCGCCCTTTTTATGGCCTCAGTCACCCAGTGTGAGAGGCGCTGCTTTGAAAGGTCTCTGCTAGCAACTGGATTGGCAAAACATACAAACAGCTGGTTTGTTTTTCTCCAACTAAGTTTTTTCAATGTAAGCACTCAGGGCCCTAATGGGGCAAAGTGCTTTCAGCCTCCTCTGTCCTTCAATGAGGATAAGGGGGAGGAAACGTTGAGAGCTCAAAGTCCAGACTTCTGGGATTTAGAGTTGGAACCTTTGGCTCATATGCGGGGTTTGGACGCAGGGTGACCTTTGACCCGTCCGGGGAAAACCTTGTACACATTAGGTGTACAGATAAAGTGTGGAGGTCACCCACACGTTTAGCTAAGCAAAGAGCTAAGAGCAGAGCGGTTTTATAAGATAACAAATCTATCTTAATGCTGCTCAGAGGTTAAAATGGAGGCTTATACAAAGCATCCAGGACTAACTGTAGGTCCCAGTCTTGGACCAAAGTCCTGCTGGGAGGCCTCTTTCTCAGTACGTCCTTCATGAAACGTATCATGAGAGGATGGACGCTGGGTGATTTGCCACCCCAGCCTTAGTGGCACGCCGAGATGGCTGACAAAAAGACCTTAATGGTGGAAAAGGAGCGGCCCTTCTCTAGCAGGTCTTATAGAAAAGTGAGGAGCTGGACTAGGTCACAGGAATATGAGATGATATTCCTTTCTAGACACCAGGCCTCAAAAACACACCATTTGCGAGCATAGAAGGTCTGAGTTGACAGGGCTCTAACCCTGACGCTACCAGGGAGGCCGGAGGCCATCAGCCGGTTCCTCTCAGCGGCCAGGATGAGAGTTGCCACAGTTCTGGACGTGGGTGAAGGAGCTACCTGTGGGCCTGAGTCAGCAGGTCCCTGTGGGGGGGCAGCTGCCATGGTGTCCCTGACAACAGTGAGATTATTTCTGGGAACCACGATTTCTGTGGCCATCTGGGAGCTATGAGTATCAGGGAAAGAGCTCCCGTGCGTACACATTCCAGCATTACCTAAATCAGAGGGATGGGGGAATGCGTAATATAGCACCCCTGCTGGCCAGTTGTGTGCCAGAGCGTCTGTTCCCAACGGTACGTCTGTTTCTTTCATTGAGAAGTACAGGACACAGTGGGTGCTGATTTTGCAGGTGAACAGATCGACGGATGCCCACCCGTATCGTGTACAGATCTGGTCCACGATACGTGGGTTCAGCCTCCACTCTGAGGCTAGCAATGGCCCTCTAGAGAGGGCGTCTGCCCCTTAGTTTAGCTCGCCCAGGATGTATGTCGCTCTGAGTGACAATATTTGGGGGTTGCACCACGTGAGCAGCTTGTGTGTCAGGCTGAGGAGGGGTTGGGACCTTGTCCCCCCTTCTCTGTTGATAAAAGACACTGTCATCCGGTTGTCTGATTTAATCAACACGTGCTATTTTGTAATCAGCTCCTTCTTGTAAAAGTGCTTCATGGACAGAAAAACAGCTTTCATTTCCAGGAAGTTGATGTGGAGCATTGCCACCTGCTGTTTCAAGAGCCCTTGAGCATGCTGGTTTCTGCAGAACGCTCCCCAACCTCTCTTTGAAACGTCTGTGGTGATCACCACACGAGACAGTACTCGTCCCAGCGGGACGCCTGTCGTGAACACTGAAGGGGCCCTCCAGGGTTCCAGTGTTGTCACGCACTCTGTGCTGATCAGTATCTTTTCTGCCCGCCTTAGAGAGGCAGGATGCATATGTTTGTTTAGCCATATCTGCAGAGCGCACATTTTTAATAAGGCCTGAGGTACACAGACTATAGCCCCTTTCATAAGTCAGATCCGCGCAGTTCCCGCACAGACCAGACTTTAATAGCCATCGGGTCATTCATAAAACAAAGTTGAATCCGGCCACGGCCCGCCCTCAAAGGAGCATTCACAAAACGATTGCAGCGCGTGTTGAAAAGAGGCGTGGTGAAAATGTGCTGCTCAGAGGACGTGGTGCCTGCGTGTTTAACGTGGGACCGCACCGCAGAGGTGGATGTAAACAAACATGGCGACGCTAGCGAACATCGTTGTGTTTCTCCGAATGCTTTTTTTTTTTTTTTTGCTCTCGCATCAGTACAGCAATCCGCTCCAGAAGGGCCCCATCCTTCACTGTACCGGTAAGTCCCTTTTTCCTCCTCTGCGCGCAGAGACAGGAGCACACAGGTCTCTGCATCACCCCAATTAGACATTTCCGTGATGATCAATAAAAAAAGAAAAAGATTTGGCGAAGAATAGCAAGTGATGCGCGAGCAAAATACAGATGTCATGTTGTTGTTTACACATTTAAATACATTGCGACAGTGTGTGCCGGGATAGTACGTGGGAGAGTACGTCATTATTCAAATCAGTTTGAAGCCGCGCAGCCCCGAGACCTTTCACAAGTCGACAGATGCGGGTTTAACACTACCTATGCTCACGGGTCATGGGCGAATCAGAGGCGAGTCGAACCCCAGAGCCTCCAGGTGCGTCATCACCATCTGTGAGTGCAGTTGGGCTTGTGCTCTGTCGTTGGCGAGGATCAAAAGATCGTCAAGATAATTCATAATTCTGACCCCTTGACCCCTGAGTCGGGTTAAGGCTGCATCCAAACATTTTGTAAATGATCTTGGAACGGTTTTTAATCCAAAAGGTAGAGCCAGAAATTCGTAAGCTTTTCCTTCGAATGCAAAGCGGAGATATTTTCTGTGTCTTTTCCAGATGCTCATGTGGAAAAACGCATCTTTGAGATCCACTGTACAGGTGTAATCCCCTGGTCTTACCGACTGGATCACCTGTTTCAGCATGAGCATCCTGAATTTGGGCGGCCGTGGTGTAGTGGTAATGGCAGTCCTCTCCCGATCGGAAAGTTGGCGGTTCGACTCCCGGGACCCGCACCATGTGTCGTTGTGTCCTTGGGCAAGACACTTAACCCTGAGTTGCTCCCGGTAGGACTGGAAAGCACCTTGCATGGTAGTCTGCCGCCACCGGTTTATGAATGTGTGTAGCATTCAATATATGTGTAGCACTTTGAGATTTT
>JBBPBX010001593.1:10012-32124 GCA_038048925.1 Garcialebias charrua | reverse complement strand
TCTGTGGACCAGGTGCAGCCAGACGCGCACTATTGATTGATGGGCGGGGCAGATGCCTTTATATTGGGGCAGGCTGCTGTGCAGTGTGTGTATCTTTGCTTCCTTCACTACAGTCGGCTGCTTTATTTTTGCTTGTGTTCGTGATCAGCTCATCCGAGATCGTAAGTGCCAGTTTTTCAATCAGTGACTGGGATCGTGTTGGGTTTTTTGGGCGTTACACCTGTCATGCGTTTCTGCAGCATTGCCCTACTGGCGTTGCCGGCTGTGGCTGGGGGTTGTTGTGGCGTGCTGCTTCCTTGTAATCCTCACCTGTTGATCTGCTTCCTCCCTGGTTTGGCTGCGTTTCCACCTCTGGGTAAGCTACCTGCAATCTAGACTTTGATTTTTTTGTCTGAATCCACAATAATGGGTTTTCTGTTTTAGGCACCTGATTTTATTGTCTTGGAGTTGTAACACTGTGAACACTCTGCTGTCTTGTCCTGTCTTTCCCTGGTTGTTCGGCCCACTCTCAACAAAACCTGTACTGGTCGAACAGGTGGTGTGGGCAAGGCATTACATCCCTGACTCGTTGAGGAGCATTTGGCCTGAAAGACGACAACGACCAGTTATGGTTTTATTGTGTTTTCCATTATTTGAGTATTCCTTCTTTTAAAGGACTGAGTGATGGACTGGAAACCTTGGTTTTAAAGAAAGGATTGTTTTAATGAAATTGTTTTATTAAATATTGTAAATTTGCAAAAGTCTGTTTTGGTGTTCTGGTGTATAATTTAAAGGAGCAAGAGCTCCACCTTCTGGTCACATTTGGCGTTGCTGGAAGGATTGCACCAGAACACAGACTTTATTTTATTTTATATATACAGTAGGGGTGGGCGATATGGCTCAAAAATTATATTGTGATATTTCAGAGTATTATCACGATAACGATAAATTTCGTGATACAGTATAACCCCCCAAAAAATCAAATGTATTTATTTGACAAAATTAACTTTAACATGTTTCTTTGCAGTATTATATAAAATTTAAAAAAACAACAAGGGGTAATTTTACTGAAATTACTTTATTTAGTAAAGTATTTAGTCTCCAAGTAAAACTACACCTGCACTTTAGTTTTTGTGGTGGTTTTTTTAATCTATATTTTGTGCATACTTTTTCAATCTAAATAACAGATCATTTTTAAAGTATATATTTTTTTCAGAGATTACCTGGCTAACATCAGTCTGTCAGGAGATGTGGCAGAGTGAAGAAATATGTTTATAAAAAATGTTACATACAGCTCCTTTAAATGAGCTGTAACTTCTACAAGTTGATCAGCTGACCTTCATGTTTCAGCTTCATCTGTTGTCATATGCTTCCTCTGATTCATTTTTTTAACTGAACTGTCTCTGATGGAGTGATGTGGAGCTGCGCGTGTTTAACACAGTTTACAGCGGGGACACGCAGCGAGACATGCTGCTCCGAGCAGCTCCGAGCAGCACGAAGCTGCTCGGAGCGGAGCGGGATGGGGGAGGGGGGGACAGCTGTCTGTGTGCCGGCTGTAGAGCAGGGGGGAGAGAAGTTGAGACATGCGCGTTGTTTTTAACATTTAGCAGTAACTAATTAGCGTTTTACACCAGTAGACGGTGGAGGGGAGGTGCGCAGTTGTTTAAAGTGCTCGGGTGTTAAGGGACGGGGCGCCCTGACGTATTACGTCATGAAATTAGCATATCATGATATAACGTTTTTGCCCGGGCAAGCTTTTTATACCGGTATTACCGGTAACGATATATGGCCCAGCCCTAATATACAGTATATGTTTTTTTTTTTTTTTTTATGTTTAAGTCTTTCATTGTTGGATGTGGTTTTATTTATTTTTTGGTAGGACAAGACAGCAGTAGTTGTCCAAGGGAAGACCTATTTGTGGGTTTGGGGTTTATTTACTGGTGTTTAATTTATTTTTCCTCCTTCTTTCTCTCTCTATTTTTTTTCTCTTCTCTCTTTTTCTTCCCTGCAGGCATGGAGGAGGTGGCACAGCGACCGGTGGATGAAGTGGATCGGCAGAAGGTGACGGTTGGGGGTTTGCCGGATGCCACGGCTTCCCCGGCTGTGGTTGGTGGCGTCATGCCTGTTGGTGCTGTTGTTGCTGAGCGGTTGGTGGTTGTGCCCAGGGACCGACGGTGTCCCATGTTCGGTGGTAGGACTGGCATTGGGATCAGTGAGTGGATCGAAGAGGCCCAATCATGTATTCGGGCCCGCCATTTGTCAGCGGCTGATGAGGCTTTCTTTCTTTTCGATCATTTAGAGGGGGAAGCAAGGGAGGAAATAAAGTACTGCACCGATGCAGAGAGGAATGACCCAGCTAAGATCTTGGCTATTTTGAGGGAGTTGTATGGTTGCACTAAGTCATATATAATTTTCCAACATGCATTCTTTTCTAGGAAGCAGCAAGAGCAAGAAACACTGTTACAGTTTTCCTTAGCTTTGATGGCCCTTATGGAGTCAGTAAAGCAGAATGCTCCTGATGGCTTGCTGAATGCTGATATTCTGCTGCGTGACCAGTTTGTAGAGCAAGTGTTAGACAGTGCTCTTTGTCGGGAACTGAAACGGTACGTTCGGGGTCATCCTGCTGCCACCTTGCTGGAGGTGCGTGGGAGGGCAATTAGGTGGGAGAGGCAGGGGTTTCCAGGTGGTGCTAGGGAGCGTAGTCATTCTCTCCCATCCACTTATGGGAGGTAGTATGGGGTTTATGGTAGCTCCCGGCTGGCTCCATCTACTGCTGCCCGCCCTGAGCTCGATGAGTTAAGGGAACTTCTAAAACAGCAACAGGAAAAGATTAATCAGCTCACCCAGTGTATTGCTTCTCTTCAGACTTCTTCACCACGGGAGCAGTCTCCTCGTCCGGTTTCAGTGGTCTGTCACAGGTGCCAACAGCCGGATCACTTTGCCAGAGAGTGTGATGGTGAACAGGTCCGTGCCAAGGTTGACTCTGTGGCCAGGCCGGTTAACCAGACAGAAAACTAGCACCCACCGAGCTGTTGAGCCATAACTCGGGTGGGGGAATAGCAGGCTCGCAACCAGTAGCCACGTCAAAATTGTTGGCATCTTGTCCAGTCATTGATGTCGTTATAGGCGGTATCTCAGTGACTTGTTTAGTAGACACAGGTTCCATGGTGTCGACCATCACTGAGAGCGGTTTTCAGGAACATTTTGCGTCATTGGGGCATGATTGCCTTCAGTCTCTAAGAGTGGCACCTGCTACAGCTCCAAGATGGCCGTCAATCATCCATAGCTGACGGTCATCCACATGACGAGCTCCACCTATACTTAAAGGTACTGTATGTAGTTTTTGAACACGCTGGCACTTAGAAACATTTTGAACAGAGACACGTTTCTGGTCCCTCCTCACTCAGAGCCATATATGACTCAGCTCCACCTCGCTCGCGCTGCAGCCTGGAATGCTCCACCTCCATTACGTCCCGTCTCAGCCGCTGCAAAGTTCTGTGATTATATGTTAATAAAACGTTCTAAAAAATAAAATAAAAACATGGAGCACTGGTCCAGCAAAACAAAAACACCCTGAAATCTGCAGAGCTTCACGCAGCCACGTTGGACATGATTTAATTCATTTGTGACAAATTAACCCACTTCCTCGTTTCTGTCAGTGGAGGTCTGGAATGCTCCGCCTCCACTACGTCTCGTCTCAGCCGCTACAAAGTTCTGTGATTAAATGTTAATAAAACGTTCCAAAAAAATAAAATAAAAACATGGAGCACTGGTCCAGCAAAACAAAAACACCCTGAAATCAGCAGAGCTTCAAGCAGCCACGTTGGACATGATTTAATTTGCTTGTGACTTCCTCATTTCTGTCAGTGGAGGTCTGGAAGAAGAAGCGATCACTTGACTTTTGGCAAAAAAACAAAAGAAAATTCCAGAGCAGGGATGAAGAAGGGATATTTAATAAATTTGTGTCACATACAAAACAGTTTTGCATCGCTTTGCAATTATTTCAACGAGAACCTGCGTGGCCGTTGTAGGGTTGACAGGCGGGGGCGTGGGTTAGGGGGGGCGTGGGTTAGGGGGTGAGAAGCTCTGTTTTTATTGGCTGGCTGTTTTTCTTGGCTGGTTAAATGCGGGGCACTCTCGTTTTTATAAATGCTTTTATTACCACCGGGAGACACCAGAGTACTATAGTTTTTTTCAGATATTACCTGTCAAACATCAATATATCAGGAGATAGTGGCACAGTGAAGAAACATGTTTAAAAAATAAGTTACATACAGCAACTTTAAGGTTGCAGTCGAGTTCTACTCCTCGCTGAAGCATTTTATGCCTACACATGGTATTTATGCTTCTAGCTTTTTTTTCTAACTTTTTCCGATGCTAAGAAGCTCGTCCATGCTTTTGTCTCCTCCAGGCTCGACTACTGCAACTCCCTGTTTATTGGAATCCCTGGCAAAAACCTTCAGAAACTTCAATATATTCAAAACAGTGCAGCAAGGATCTTGTTGAGAGTTCGTAAATTTGAACATATTACGCCCATTCTCCATAACCTTCATTGGCTTCCTGTCGCCTACAGAATTCAGTACAAAACTGCTCTCATTACACATCAATGCTTACACGGAACTTCACCAGATTATCTGAAGGATATTCTCATTCCATACTCATCCACCCGTTCGCTGCGGTCACAGAACAGCAATCTCCTTCACATTCCGAGAACCAAATTAAGGACCATGGGAGACCGGGCTTTCAGTGTGGCTGCCCCCCGCCTGTGGAACTCTCTTCCTGACTGTCTAAGAGCCCCACAGTCTGTGGTTGACTTTAAGAGCGACTTGAAGACCTTTCTTTTCGACCAAGCATACTCTACCTCCTCATGATTCTACTTTTGATCTTAGCTGATATTGTTATTGATTTTAATTGTTTTATTATTTGTTTTATTGTCATTTAATTCTGTTGCTCCTTGTAGCACTTTGAGATTTTCATTAATGAAAAGTGCGTTATAAATTGAATTCATTATTATTATTATTATTAGCCAGTTTGTGAGTGCATTGAAAGAAACTTACCCTGTTCTTGTTGTGTTCTCAGTCCTTGTGATCCTCAAGATTCTCCTGGTTCCAGCTCTCTGCTCGTCGTGCTTTGCCCTCCAGCCACTTGCCTGTCTCTCTCGCCCTCTGGCTCTCATCTCAAGGAGTTAAGGATTCTCTGGAACAATCATCCTCCTCTTTTCATCCGTAAGGAAAACGTCAAACAAACAAATCAAATATCCTGAAAGGACTTTCTGGTCAAGCCCATCTGACTGTCTGTTTTCATCTTCCAGGAAATCCAGAGGACCCTTGTACATTTGTAAATGGTTATTCCCACTGTAAATAATAAACACTGTTACTTTTGCACCTCTTCATCTTGTGTCATTCTGGGTCTCGTTACCAACTGGGTTGCCTTTTGAGATCATAACAGTTAATGCTTCAGCCTAAAACAAAACCCAGAACGAGACCATGAACACATAAGCTTCCTCCTCGCAGGCCACAAGTAAACCTCAATTAGATGAGATGTTAAAACAAGTAATTGGCCAACAACTCAAGACTCAATCCGATTTACTAGTACTTGGATGCATGGTGAATTCTATACAGAAGAAACTTGCTATTTCTCCTCCCACAGCTCCTGCTGCCACCTCAGATTCAAACTCTCCCAGCACCAGTTCTATCAATAACCCTCCTGCTCCTCAACAGTTACTGGTTAAACCATCTGAACTCTTCTCAGGAGACCCAGCGTTATGTGAAGGTTTTCTCCTACAGTGCAAACTCGCCTTCAAAGGGGCACCTCAGCTCTACTCCACGGACATAGCTAAAATTACTTATCTCAACAGTCAATTTTCAGGTAAAGCCTTCCAGTGGGCATCTTCTTACCTCCATAACCGTGATTTGGACTTTGTGTCGTTCGACCTGTTTCTGAACGAGTTCCGCAGGATTTTTGACCGGCCGTTGCAACAAACCAATGCAGGGAAGCGTTTGTTGGGATTACGTCAGGGCAGACGACCCGTCTCTGAACACGCTCTGGACTTCCGCATTCTTGCGGCTCAAACGGATTGAAACGACAGGGCGTTTCAAGGTACATTTTTGAACTCTCTCTCTGATTACGTTAAGGACCAGATTGCAGCAAGAGACGAACCTCCTAACTTCGACGTGCTAATAAATTTGGTGATCTCCATCGACAAATGCTTCCGGGAACGTTGCAGAGAACAGGACTACAACTACCAGAGACCCAACACTTCCGACTTTTCTACATCATCAGGTGGGGAAAATAATTTCAGTATCAACTCCCGAAGCTCGCTACCACCATCTACTGGATCTCAGCTAGCATTACCTGAACCTGAACCTATGCAGATTGGCAGAACAAAATTAACAGCAAGTGAAAGACTGAGACGTGGGAATTCTAACCTGTGCATGTATTGTGGAAATGAGAGACATTATATTGCTTCATGCCCGCTTTTGGGAAACGACAACGCCCGCCAATAGAACAAAAGTTATTGGTGGGCACTTCCTCTTTTACTTCCATGCGTAGATTAACTTTACCTACGGTTATTCAGTTCAAACAAAACCGTTTCCCTGTGTCAGCATTAATTGACTCTTGTGCTGAACAGAATTTAATTAGTCATGATTTAGTCAAGAAATTTTCTCTCCCCGTTCTGGACATTGACCCAGTTTCTGTTACTGGAGTAACTGGGGAGACTTTAGCACAGATTCGTTTTAAGACTGAAGACTTGCATTTAATCACATCTGGTAATCACCATGAATTTGTTAGTTTCTTTGTGTTTGATTCACCCAACACTCAAATGATTTTAGGGTTTCCCTGGTTAAAGAACGATAATCCCCATATCAATTGGGCGTTCGGCCGAATGGAGAAATGGAGCGACAAGTATTTGAAGAATTGCCTTCGCTCAGGTATCTCCAACCCTTTAACTAGTGTACAAGAAGCTTAAAACATCGATCTGTCCACCATTCTCCCCGAGTATCATGATCTGTCTACAGTATTCAGTAAAGTGAAGGCTCTCTCTCTTCCTTCCCATCGTCCCTATGACTGTGCCATTGACCTTCTTCCTGGAGCTCCTCTGCCATCTAGCCGTTTAGATCACTTCTCAGGCCCTGAACGTGGATCCATGAAATCCTACATCGAGGAGTCTTTGGATTCAGGAATCATCTGCTTTTCTACTTCTCCACTGGGGGTAGGTTTCTTTTTTGTTGCTAAGAAAGACAAGATACTATGCCCTTGTATTGACTATTAGGGTTTGAACAGTATTACTGTAAAGAACAAATATCCTTTCCCACTACTTTACTCTGTCCATGAGCAGTTGCAACCAGCCACTATCTTTTCCAAATTGGACCTACGTAATGCTTATCACCTTGTCCGTATCCGAGAGGGTGATTAATGGAAAACAGCTTTTAAGACACCCTTAGGACACTTTGAGTATCTCGACATGCCTTTCAGCCTTACCAATGCTCCTGCAGTGTTTCAAGCACTGGTCAATGATGTTTTGAGAGACTTTATTGGTGAGTTTGTGTTTGTTTACTTGGATGATATTCTCATTTATTCCAGGAATGAGGATGAACACATCACATATGTCCGGACGGTGCTCCAAAGACTGTATGAGAACCAACTTTTGGTAAAAGGTGAAAAATGTGCTTTTCACACTTCTTCTGTTGCTTTTTTGGGTTTTATCTTTGGAGAAGGACA
Organism: Garcialebias charrua; assembly: GCA_038048925.1. Lineage (NCBI taxonomy): Eukaryota > Metazoa > Chordata > Actinopteri > Cyprinodontiformes > Rivulidae > Garcialebias > Garcialebias charrua. The sequence continues at coordinate 24,423 of JBBPBX010001593.1, read as the reverse complement.
CTACAGGGCAGACCCCAAGAAGACTAAGGCAGTGGTGGAGTGGCCGATCCCTGAGACCAGAAAGCAACTGTTACGGTTCTTAGGTTTTGCAAACTTCTACAGACGCTTTATTAAGGACTACAGTCACATCGTAGTACCTCTATCTCAACTTACATCCACCAACAGAAATTTCAGATGGACCCCGGAAGCCAACTCTGCTTTCGGTAAGTTAAAACAGCTTTTTTCTTCCACACCCATCCTCTGTCATCCAGGCATCACTCGTCAGTTTATCCTTGAGGCGGACGCTTCTGACACTGGGGTAGGAGCCGTTTTGTCGCAGAGGTCACCTTTGGACAACAAAGTGCACCCATGTGCATTTTTCTCTCACCATCTGTCTCCAGCTGAACGGAATTATGACGTGGGCAACAGAGAACTACTCACTGTGAAACTGGCACTGGAGGAGTGGCGTTACTGGCTTGAGGGCACAGAGGTGCCTTTTCTTATTTGGACTAACCATAAGAACCTCACGTATCTCAGAGATGCCAAACGTCTAAATCCCAGGCAGGTACGTTGGTCACTGTTTTTCAACAGATTCAACTACACACTGACTTTCCGACCGGGTTCTAAGAATGTTAAGCCTGATGCTTTGTCTCGCCAGTTTTCTCCTCCAGATGTTCCAGGGGTTGAAGAGAACATCTTACCCCCGGCTTTCATCGTTGGGGCACTCACCTGGCTCATTGCCCAGGAAGTTCGTGAAGTCCATCGTATGGAACCAGACCCTGGCACAGGACCTCCTGGTACGCTCTTTGTTCCCACCACCATGAGGTCCAAGGTACTCGAATGGGTACATACGAACAATCTCTCTTGTCACCCAGGTATTACACATATGTTGTCGTTAACCAAGACCCACTTCTGGTGGCCCACTTTGTCCTAAGACATCAAAGACTTTGTTGCAGCTTGTCCCACATGTGCCAGGAACAAGACTGGTACCCAACCCCTTGCAGGTCTTCTCCAACCGTTACCCACGCCCAGCCGCCTATGGTCCCACATCGCTGTTGATTTTGTCACCGGCCTACCTCCATCTGAGGGTAACACCACCATTCTCACCGTCATTGACAGGTTTTCTAAAGCAGTCCATTTCGTGCCTTTTCCTTAGTTGCCTTCTGCTATGGAGACTGCTCAACTCCTTGTACAGCACGTTTTTTGTATTCATGGTGTCCCTTCCGACGTGGTGTTGGATAGGGGTCCCCAGTTCGTCTCTCAGGTGTGGTGCAGTTTTTGTGGTGCCTTGGGGGCATCGACCAGTCTCACCTCTGCCAATCACCCACAGTCCAACGGTCAGGCTGAATGGTGCAACCAGGAGCTCGAGGCCACCCTCCGATACCTCGTTGAGGGCAATCCATCTGCCTGGAGTCGAGATCTGGTCTGGGTAGAGTATGCCCACAACGCCCATACTTCTGCGGCCATAGGTATGACACCTTTTGAAGCTTCACTGGGATATTTGCCCCCTTTGTTTTCCAGTCAGGAGTCGGACATCTCGGTGCCGTCAGTGCAGTACCATTTCCGACGCTGTCGGCGTGTCTGGCGCCAGGCTAAGGCAGCACTTCTCCGTACGGCCGCCCAAAATAAGAGGTTTGCGGACAGCTACCGATCTTCTGCGCCCTCCTATCAGGTGGATCAGAGGGTTTGGCTTTCCACGAGGAACATCACCCTGAAGGACACCCCGAGGAAGTTGGCGCCTCGATTCATCGGACCTTTCCCTATACTCCGGATCGTCAACCCCTCTGCGGTGCGTCTTTATCTACCCGTTTCCATGAGGATTCATCCGATGTTTCACGTGTCCCACGTCAAGCCCGTTTCAGAGAGTCCTTTGTGCCCGCCTGCCAGCCTCCCTCCGCCTGCTCGTCTCATCGACAACCATCCGGCTTTCACCGTCCGTGCCATTCTGGATGTACGCCGTCGTGGGAGAGGTTTCCAGTATCTTGTGGACTGGGAGGAATACGGCCCTGAAGAGCGGTCGTGGATTCCTTGCTCCTTCATCCTGGACCCCAGTCTGATCACCACCTTCTTCAGGGCTCACCTGAAGAAGCGCAATGGGGCTCCTGGAGGCGTCCCTTGAAGGGGGAGGGTACTGTAAGAGTGGCACCTGCTGCAGCTCCAAGATGGCTGCCAATCATCCACAGCTGACGGTCATCCACCTGACGAGCTCCACCTATACTTAAGGCTGCAGTCGAGTTCAACTCTTCGCTGAAGCATTTTATGCCTACACATGGTATATATGCTTCTAACCAGTTTGTGAGTGCATTGAAATAAACTTACCTTGTTCGTGTTGTGTTCTCAGTCCTCGTGATCCTCAAGCTTCTCCTAGTTCCAGCTCTCTGCTCGTCGTGCTTTGCCCTCCAGCCACTTGCCTGTCTCTCTCGCCCTCTGGGTCTCATCTCAAGGAGTTAAGGATTCTCTGGAACAATCATCCTCCTCTTTTCATCCGTAAGGAAAACATCAAACAAACAAATCAAATATCCTGAAAGGACTTTCTGGTCAAGCCCATCTGACTGTCTGTTTTCATCTTCCAGGAAATCCAGAGGACCCTTATACATTTGTAAATAGTTATTCCCACTGTAAATAATAAACACTGTTACTTTTGCACCTCTTCATCTTGTGTAGTTCTGGGTCTCGTTACCAACTGGGTTGCCTTTTGAGATCATAACACAGTCATGTCATTGGTTGCAGCTCCGGGCACCCAACGGTCTTTCCATCCCATACACTGGCTATTTAGAGTTTGATGTTAATCTTTGTGATAAGGTGCTTCCGTATTGTGGGATTCTGGTGGTTAAAGATCCCCCTAATGTTGGTTATTCAGTTCCTGGCATTTTGGGAATGAACATAATTCAGTACATTTACCATTTTGCTTTGGGACACATGGTGGTTCGTTCTTTGACTTACCTTCAGTTACAAAGTCTCCTGGTCCAGTTGTGGAGGCTCTGTAGCAGTGTCACCAAGCAGCAACTAAGTCCCCAGTGCAGTTAGCTGGTGCTGTTAGGGTCCGAGGCCCTCGAGCAGTGAGGATAACTGGTGGAATTATGAAATTTGTAGCTGCAACCTACCCTGAACAATTTGCTGGTCAGGTTTTATTGTTTGAGCCCCCAGAGTCTGGCCTACCAGTTGGCTTATTAGCCTCGCCATGTCTCATTCAGGCTGTGTACGGCACTGTTTATGTTCCCGTCTTAAATGTGGGAACTACTGATGTTGTACTTTATCCCTGAACTCACCTTGGTATGTTGAGTCGAACTGAAGTGGTTAGCATACCCCCTGATGTGATAGAAATAAGACCTGGTGCTACAATTTCTTCTCAGGTGGCTTCTGCTTCAGAGCAGAGCTTGATTGAACCTGTTGATTTGTCTGAACTGACAGAAACCAAACAACAGCAGGTTCAGTTTCTTCTACAGAAGTATAGCTCTGTCTTTTCTGCTTATGAGGGTGACTTAGGGTGCACTAATTTGGTTTCTCATGACATCCCCCTGTTGGATGAAGTTCCGGTCCAGCAAAGGTACAGATGCATTCCTCCCTCAGAGTACGAGGCTGCCAAGTCACACATCAATCAGCTCTTACAGAACCAGGTAATAAGGGAAAGCAGTAGCCCTTGTCCCTCTCCCATCGTTCTTATTAAGAAAAAAGATGGCAACCTTCGTATGTGTGTGGACTACCGTCAGCTTAAAAGCAAAACGAGAAAAGATGCTTTCCCATTGCCTCGCATTGAGGAAAGCCTGGACCATCTCTCCGGGGCCCAGTGGTTTTCCACTCTAGACTTAACCAGTGGATACAATCAGGTTCCTGTATCAGAACAGGATAAGTCAAAAACTGCTTTTTGCATGCCATTTTGACTCTTTGAGTGGAACCGTATGCCCTTTGGGCTTTGTAATGCACCAAGCACATTCCAGCGTCTGATGCAGAGGATGTTTGGGGACCAGCAGTGCCAGTCACTTCTTTTATATTTGGATGACATCATTGTGTTTTCGGGTTTGGTCTCCCAGTACATGGAGTGTTTGGAAGCAGTCCTTGCTCGGCTTCAGAGAGAAGGTCTGAAAGTAAAACTGGAAAAAAATTCTTTTTTCAAACGTCAGGTTAAATACTTGGGGCACCTTATCTCAGATAAAGGTGTAGCCACAGACCCTGCCAAGACTGAGGCAGAGGCTAAATGGCCACGTCCCACACAGGTTTCAGAACTACGTTCGTTCTTGGGCTTTGCTAGCTATTACAGGCGCTTTGTGGAGGGTTTTACTAGATTAGCGGGTCCTCTTCATAAGCTGGTGGCACAACAAGTAGGCACAAAGTCCAGGAAGGGGTCTGGTTAGGCTTTTCAATCTGCCTGGACATCAGAGTGTAAGGAAAGCTTTGAGGCTTTAAAAGCAAAATTAACATCTGCACTAGTGTTGGCATATGCTGACTTTTCACGCCCTTTTATTCTAGAGACAGATGCCAGTCTCAGTGGACTTGGGGCAGTGTTGTCACAGGAAACGGAGGGTGGAGTAAGGCCCATTGCATACACCAGTCGAGGTCTTAACCCTTCAGAGCGCAACATGGCTAATTATAGCTCTATGAAGTTGGAGTTCCTGGCTTTAAAATGGGCCATGGCTGAGAAATTTAGGGAATATCTTTTGGGCCATGGGTGCGTGGTCTATACAGATAACAACCCTTTGAGTTATCTTCATTTAGCCAAGCTTGGTGCAATGGAGCATTGCTGGGCTGCTCAACTTGCTGCATTTGATTTCGATATTAAGTATCGTTCTGGACGCAGCAATGACAATGCTGATGCACTTTCCCGCCAACCTATATCAGGCAATGGCCTGGAAGAACTTCTGTCGGGCACCTCCATCCCAGAGGCTCTTCGGTGTACCCCATGTCCTGTTCCAGTGTCGGCAACTCAATTTGTGGCAACTGTTTTGCCATCTCATTCTGTGTCTGACCTTCACACTTTGCAGGAAGCTGACCCCCTTCTGAAGGACATTTTGGGGTTTTTGGAAGAGGCAAGTTTATCCTACTCCCGAGAAGAAACAGCAATTTCCCAAACTGTCCTTGGTTCTTTTAAAAGAGTGGGGTTGTCTTGTTGCAAGAGATGGTGTGGTGTACCATCAAGTCCATCGGTCAGATGGAGGTGAGGAAATTTTACAACTCATTTTGCTATCAGTTCTTAAACAGAATGTTTTGACTCAGTTACATCAGGAGCATGGACACAAGGTGTGGAGCGCACCGCTGAGTTGGTGAGGTAACGCTGTTACTGGCCTGGGATGTCCAATGACATTAAACAGTGGGTACAAGAGTGTCAATGGTGCCAGGTCGCTAAAAATGGAACATCTAGCTTGGGCACTTTTATGGGTCATCTGTTAGCTTCTCGGCCAAATAAGATTGTTGCCATTGACTTTACTATGTTAGAGCCTTCACGGAATGGCTTGGAAAATGTGCTGGTAATTACTGATGCATTTACTAAATACACCTTTGCTGTTCCAACTTGGGACCAGAAAGTGGCTACTGTCGCTCAGGTTTTGCTCAATGAATGTTTTTTTAGATTTGGGGTTCCAAGCCGTATCCATTCAGATCAGGGTCGTAGCTTTGAGAGTGCATTGATTCAGCAGCTTTGTAATATGTATAGAGTTAAAAAATTGTGCACTACCCCTTACCACCCTGCTGGAAATGGTAAGTGTGAGCGTTTTAATAGAACACTTCATAACTTTTTGTGCACTCTACCAGTGTCTAGGAAGCAGGATTGGGCTTCCAGTCTTCCCCAAGTACTGTTTTGTTACAACACTGCCCCCCATCAGAGTACTGGGGAGTCTCCGTTTTTTCTTATGTTTGTCTGTGAACCTTAGCTCCCTGTGGATTTCCTGTTGGGTCGTGTTCAGGATCCTGCACCAGGTGAGGTAGTGGACTGGGTGGCTGAACATAGGATTAAATTAACTATGGCTTTTCATCATGCTCAGGATAACTTGTTGGCAACTGCAGGGCGTAGAAAACAGCATCATGATCAGGGCATACGACAGGTTCCATTACAAGAGGGACAGTTGGTTTACCTGCGTGATCATAGTGTTAGAGGTCATCATAAAATCCAGGACCTCTTAACTCGGTTATCCATCAGGTTGTGAGAGCTCCAACAGCTGGAAGGCAGGTTTATACTGTGGCTCCTGTGAGTGACTTGCAGAGAACTCGAAATGTGCATCGGGATATGCTGAAGGCTCTGGTTGGGCCAAAGCCCACACCTGTACCCCTGCAGTCAAAACCTGCCATGCCTACAAGGGGGTTGGATGACTCTCTGGAGGATGATTTGTGCTTGTTGGTCTCTGATATTTCTGTACCTTCTGGCTCCACAGCCCCAGGGTTGCTTCCACTGGTCGCTTTAGGAAACTCTCACCTTGTTCAAACTTCTGAGGCAGTTCTTCAATCTTTGCGTCGTACTGCCCGTTTAAGGGCAGGACAGCATTCGAATGTCCATCACCTTCCTCGACCTGTGGTTTATGCTACAGGATCTAGTCAGCCAGTTTCCAACGCACAGTTTGCCATTTTTCGCCCCTGGTGCTGAAGTATGCAGGTCCATCGTCGGGGCGACGATGCAACATCGGGGGGTAGAATGTGGTGAGCTGGTGTTTCACTCCTCCCCCCCCCCCTCTACTCTGTCGACCAGGTGCAGCCAGACGCGCACCGTTGATTGATGGGTGGGGCAGATGCCTTTATATTGGGGCAGGCTGCTGCACGGTGTGCTTCCTTCACTACAGTCGGCTGCTTTATTTTTGCTTGTGTTCATGATCAGTTCATCTGAGATCGTAAGTGCCAGTTTTTCAATCAGTGACTGGGATCGTGTTGGTTTTTTTGGGCGTTACACCTGTTGTGCGTTTCTGCAGCATTGCCCTGCTGGCGTTGCCGGCTGTGGCTGGGGGTTGTTGTGGCGTGCGGCTTCCTTGTAATCCTCGCCTGTTGATCTGCTTCCTCCCTGGTTTGGCTGTGTTTCCACCTCTGGGTAAGCTACCTGCAATCTAGACTTTGATTTTTTGTCTGAATCCACAATAATGGGTTTTCTGTTTTAGGCACCTGATTTTATTGTCTTGGAGTTGCAGCGTTGTGGACACTCTGCTGTCTTGTCCTGTCTTTCCCTGGTTGTTCGGCCCACTCTCAACAAAACCTGTACTGGTCGAACAGGTGGTGTGGGCAAGGCATTACATCCCTGACTCGTTGAGGAGCATTTGGCCTGGAAGACGACAATGACCGGTTATGGTTTTATTGTGTTTTCCATTATTTGAGTCTTCCTTCTTTTAAAGGACTGAGTGATGGACTGGAAACCTTGGTTTTAAAGAAAGAATTGTTTTAATGAAATTGTTTTATTAAATATTGTAAATTTGCAAAAGTCTGTTCTGGTGTTCTGGTGTATAATTTAAAGGAGCAAGAGCTCCACCTTCTGGTCACATTCCCATTAATAGACCACTTAGTTCACCAGCAGGCCAGACTTGGCCTGCGGGTAGCATGTTGAACAGGCCTGCTCCAAACTAACCTGCCAAACCAACCATACACTAACCAGCTGTTCCTCTAATATAGCCACGGAGTGATGTCCCGTTCCCTGTACAACTGACCATTAACATAAAGCCTGTCAACAGATACTGAAGCTCTGGCTCCTTCAGAAATAAATTTCTTCTTTCTGTCGCAGTTGACCCCGGGGGGGTCATTGTGTGTGGTCGCTGGTGTTCGCCCGGTTCTTCCCCTTGGTCGGATCTGGGGAGTGGACGAGTGGCTCGTCCTGTTCGGGTGGTCCTTGGGACTCTGGGCTCGGGGTCCTTCCTGGGGTCTTGGGCTCTGATCGCCCCTTCGTCTGTCTCGGGCTTTGGGGGGACGGGTCTCTGATGCTTCACAGTCGCTACTAAATGTTCTATTGGAGGAACCTTATTCACTTATGCATGCTCACAACCACACACAAATGGATGCAGGGATGTATATGTAGATATATGCAGATATGTAGATGGGTATATGAATGAATATAAATGTATATGTATGTATACTGTATATATATTTGTAGGTATGGGTATGTGTTTTTATAGAAATCTTCTGCAGGGTCATGAATATTATCAGTCTTTATGCATGTATGTTTCGTTGCTGTGTTCTGTCATGTGCTTTGCAGGATTGTGGACGGAGGTTCGGTGTGTTTGCCTTGTGCTCTTTTTGTGGATAATTGTTGTTTTGTTGTCTTACTCTCTCTTTTCTTTCTTTCTCTCTTAAAAAAAAAAAAAATAATAATAAAAAAAAATATATATATATATAAAAAAATACATATTGGAGTGAGAGGATGGCTATAAGGTGTGAAGGGAGGCCATCTGTAAATGGAAAAAAAAAATTCTTCCTGATTGGGAACAAAACCCGTCTTCGGTCTAGTATTTCTTTTGGAAATTGATCATTAACGTTAAATTTCGTCCCTTGCACCACTCTGCCCTGTCTGATAACCTGCATTTTCTGTTTATAATGCTCGAATTTATCCACCACTGCTCGAGGATGCGTGTTATAGGGCTTTTTAGCTCCGAGCCTGTGAACGTGATCGAAAGTGATGCTTCTTACCGTCTCGTTTGGGAGTTTAAGCTGATGTTCAATGAAGTCACGGATCGTAACTTCAGTGCCCCCCCCCCCCCGCTCTGGTATCCCAGAAAAAAACAAGATTATCTCTCATGCTTCTACTTTGTAGATCCAGGATGGACTCTTTGAATTTCCTATTTTTACCGGACATCCACGTCACCTGCTCTGTTAAATGTTTCACGTCGCCCCGCAGTGCTTTGTTCTCTACAGCAAGTGACATCACTTGAGTGTGACTAAATTCCAAGGATTCTCTAAGTTTTTTGAATTATTTGTGTAGAACTTCAACTAAAAAAAGTCTAGCATCCAAACTAGTTAACTTTTGATCAATAGATTCTAATACCTCCGTGAAACTCTTTTCTGGGGACCCGGATATGCCCGGAGAACTCTCCAAACGCGTGTGTTTAGACATCTGTGTGGGCGTGGTGTTGTCTTTTGTCTTACCCATGACGAAACTGTCAAAACACTGGTCCAGAAAATTCTCCAGGTCACTCACTGTCTCCTCATCCAGTTTGTGTTTTTGAATCAACAGGCAGAGGTTAATACCAACAATAAATTTATGTTATGATTTAATATATTGGCTTACCTGAATTTAATCGTGTTTATTTGGTTTACCTGTATCCTACAATGAAACACGCAGCACAGCTCTCACCAGACCTCAGCCGCTCATCACCAGGTGCAAACAATCAGTTTATTTCTCGAGCCAAAATTGTCCCTTGTAGTCCCAAAAACCATCGCGAGCGGAAAGCCATTTTTTGTTGTGTGACGTCAAACAGTTCTTCTTCTATGGTAGATTTCTTCTTCTACACCCTTTCTTGCAACATATGCACAGGTTTTAGAGGGTACTGCCACCTGCTGGTCCGTAAAAGAACAGCACTTTGCCATGTGCGGCCGTGCGTCAACTATAAACACAGCGGCGACACTGTAAACGCAGAAGCCGCACGGCTCAGTGCGCGCGGACTGCGCGCGCTCTAGCCAGCGGACCAAAGCGCGAGTATAGCTCAGCCTTTTCTCTTCTGGCCCTGTTGCCTTCGAAATGCAACTCTGGGTTGGTGGAAGATGATGGAGATTGAGATGTTATCTACTTTAACATGGTGGTGAAGTACTTAGCACTGTGGGATTGTTTAAATCTCAGCTGAAGCTTTTTAATAGAAAAGTCATGATGTATTTGTGAGTTTTCCCTGGGGACTTTCTGATTCAGTGCAAATTGCTTTACAAATGCAACTAAACTCACAAACTGAGTGAGTGTCTATGCTTTAGTGATCTGTTCAGGGTGTTCCCCAATCATCTCCTGAAGATAGCTCGGGTAGGCTTCATTCCTCTTTTGACATCGAACAGGATAAAGTGTGGGCATAACCTAAATCCTGTAGGATCAAAAATTACAATTTGTTTTTGCCACTGTTTCATTGCTATTTATTCTAGCTTTTTTAATTTTTTTTTTTTTTTTTTACAAAGGTTAGTCTTTTTTTTTTTTTTTACCATGGCAGATGTGTGCCTTTCACTCAATGGATATCAGGTCAGAATGCAATGCACTTTAGTTTAAAACATTCCATCTTTTCCATTAAAACCATTTTGTTATGCTGTGTACTTCGGCTCATTGTTTAGCTGAAAGACCTTTACCTTGAGTTTTCTAAGAGGAAGAAACGTTTTACATAAAACATGTTTTCATGCCTTTGGTTACCATCTGATTTTATTATTTATTTGATACATGCAATGCGTCAAACACCAAAGTAAGCAAAGCAGATGCACTGTATACTGCAGGAAGGATAACCTCCAGCCACCGCAGTGCACTTCATTTTATCGCTTAACAAAAGGAACAGAAAAGCTGTACTTGGGATTTTTCCCCAAAGAATATTATGCATAGTTTGCCAATACAGTAATTCTCTTGACTTTTATGTAGCTCCCTTTCAATAGTAAAATACTTTCAGGGTTTTCATTTTTGGGTCAAATGGAGAGACTGGGGCTAATCATCTATCAGCAAGTCTAAGTCCTCATCCTGTCAACTTTATCCATTTCCCACAGTTCTTGTTAAATCCTGTCTCCCGTCTCTGCTCCCTATCAACATTAATATCATTTACTCCTCCCTAACCTCTGGCATTGTTCCCACAGCCTTCAAATCTGCTGCCATCACCCCATCATCAAGAAAACAGGTCTTGACTTTACCAACTTCAGTAATCTCCGTCCGATCTCCAATCAGCCCTTTATTTCCAAGGTTCTTGAAAAAGTTGTTTCTAGTCAACTTCACTCTCACCTATCCAACAATAACATTTATGAAGCGTTTCAATCCGGTTTTTGCCCCCACCATAGCACCAAAACAGCTCTAATAAAAATTACTAACGACCTTCTTCTTGCTGCTGACTCTGGTCTTCTGTCCATCCTCATTCTTCTTGATTTAAGTTCTGCCTTTGACACCATCTGTCATTCTATCCTCCTCAACAGACTAACCTCCATTGGCATCTCAGGTACTCCGTTAGACTGGTTCAACTCTTATCTCTCCAACCGCACTCAATTCATTCAGATTAAATCCTTCCGTTCCCAGTCCTCCCCCGTCTCCACGGGTGTCCCCCAAGGGTCTGTCCTTGGACCCCTCCTCTTCATCATTTACCTCCTACCTCTAGGTCACATCTTCCGGAAATACGGTGGCCATTTCTACTGCTATGCTGATGACACACAGCTCTACTTGTCTACAAAACCAAACTCCACCCACCCACCCTCCATCCTCACTGACTGTCTCAATGAGCTAAATCACTGGTTTTATAACAATTTCATTCAACTAAACAGTAACAAAACAGAAATCATTCTCGTTGGTACCAAAAACTCCATTTCAAAATCAGAACATCTTCTCGTCCCCCTTAACAACTCTCTGCTATCCCCCTATCCTAACACAGTTTTTAAAGATGAAGTAGTGAGTTGAGTTGTCTCCCTTTCATTTATGTGAATGGAGCCTGCTGGGGAGGAGGGAGACAATTCAACTGACTCCTTAACTGTGTTAGGATAGGCTAAGTGCTTGGTGACTGTACAGTACTGTACTGTACATTTATCTATTTATAAATAAAAACATAAAAATATATACTGTACTGTACAGTATATTTTTAATAAATATATAAATGTACAGTACTGTACAGTCACCAAGCACTTAGCCTATCCTAACACAGTTTTTAAAGATGAAGGAATGAGTGGAATTGTCTCCCTCCTCCATGCAAGCTCCATTGGGAGACAATTAAACTCACTCTTTCATCTTTAAAAACTGTTAGGATAGGCTAAGTGCTTGGTGACTGCACAGTACTGTACATGTATTCATTAAAAAAAAAGTTTGTTTTTTTTGGGTGATCCATCCATCCATCCATCCATTTTCTTCCGCTTATCCGGGGTCGGGTCGCGGGGGTAGCAGCCTAAGTAGGGAGGCCCAGACTTCCCTCTCCCCAGCCACTTGGAAGCAGCTCCTCTGGGGGAATCCCAAGGCGTTCCCAGGCCAGCCGAGAAACATAGTCCCTCCAGCGTGTCCTGGGTCTTCCTCTGGGTCTCCTCCCGGTGGGACATGCCCGGAACACCTCACCAGGGAGGCGTCCAGGAGGCATCCTAACCAGATGCCCGAGCCACCTCAACTGGCTCCTCTCGATGTGGAGAAGCAGCGGCTCTACTCCGAGTCCCTCCCGGATGACTGAGCTTCTCACCCTATCTCTAAGGGAGAGTCCAGACACCCTGCGGAGAAAACTCATTTCAGCCGCTTGTATCCGAGATCTCGTTCTTTCGGTCATAACCCAGAGCTCATGACCATAGATGAGGGTGGGAACGTAGATCGATCGGTAAATTGAGAGCTTTGCCTTTTGACTCAGCTCTCTCTTCACCACGACAGACCGGTACAGCACCCGCTTCACTGCGGACGCTGCACCTATCCGCCTATCGATCTCACGCTCCAGTTTTCCCTCATTCGTGAACAAGACCCCGAGATACTTAAACTCCTCCACTTGGGGCAGGACCTCCTCCCCGACCCGGAGAAGGCATGCTACCCTTTTCCGGCTCAAGACCATGGCCTCGGATTTGGAGGAACTGATCCTCATCCCGGCCGCATCACATTCAGCTGCAAACCGCTCCAGCGAAAGCTGTAGATCACGATCTGATGAAGCCAATAGGACCACATCATCTGCAAAAAACAGAGAAGCGATTCTAAGGCCACCAAAACGGATCCTCTCAACACCTTGGCTGCGCCTAGAAATTCTGTCCATAAAAGTTATGAACAGAATCGGTGACAAAGGGCAACCTTGGCGGAGTCCAACTCTCACCGGAAACGAGCCTGACTTACTGCCAGCGATGCGGACCATGCTCTGACACCGGTCGTACAGGGACCTAACAGCCCATATCAAAGGGCCTGGTACCCCATACTCCCGGAGTACCCCCCACAGAACCCCCCGAGGGACGCGGTCGAATGCCTTCTCCAAGTCCACAAAGCACATGTAAACTGGTTGGGCAAACTCCCACGCACCCTCCAGGACCCTGCTGAGGGTGTAGAGCTGGTCTAGTGTTCCACGACCAGGACGAAAACCACACTGCTCCTCCTGAATCCGAGGTTCGACTATCCGACGGACCCTCCTCTCCAGAACCCCTGAATAGACCTTACCAGGGAGGCTTAAGAGTGTGATCCCCTATAGTTGGAACACACCCTACGGTCCCCCTTTTTGAATAGGGGAACCACCACCCCAGTCTGCCAATCCAAGGGAACTGCCCCCGATGTCCACGCGATATTGCAGAGTCGCGTAAGCCAACACAACCCCACAACATCCAGAGCCCTAAGGAACTCAGGACAAATCTCATCCACCCCCGGAGCCCTGCCACCACGGAGCTTTTTAACCACCTTGGCGACCTCAGCACCAGGGATTTGAGAGCCCGACCCAAAATCCCCAGGCTCCACTTCCTCAGTGGAAGACGTGCCAGTAGGATTGAGGAGGTCTTCGAAGTATTCCACCCACCGACTCACAACATCCCGAGTTGAGGTCAACAGCACGCCATCCCCACCATAAATGGTGTTGGTCGCGTACCGCTTTCCCCCCCTGAGACGTCGGATGGTGGACCAGAATCGCCTCGAAGCCGTACGGAAGTCATTCTCCATGGCCTCTCCGAACTCCTCCCACGCCCGAGTTTTTGCCTCAGCAACCACCCGAGCCGCATGCCGCTTGGACTGCCGGTACCTATCTGCTGCTTCCGGGGTCCCACAGGCCAAAAAGGCCCAATAGGACTCCTTCTTCAGCTTGACAGCATCCCTCACCGCCGGTGTCCACCACCGGGTTCGAGGGTTGCCACCACGACAGGCACCAACAACCTTGCGGCCACAACTCCGATAAGCTGCCTCGACAATAGAGGCGTGGAACATGGCCCACTCGGGCTCAATGTCCCCCGCCTCCCTCGGAACGTGTTCAAAGCTCTCCCGGAGGTGGGAGTTAAAGCTCCGTCTTACGGGAGACTCTGCCAGATGTTCCTAGCAGACCCTCAAAATAGTTCAGGCATAAGGGTGTCCATATGTGCTCTTGGCACCAAGACACCCTAGGTCGCAGCTCGATGATCGACTTTGTTGTCGTCTCATCTGATCTGCGGACGCATGTCTTGGACACTCGGGTGAAGAGAGGGACGGAGCTGTCAACTGACCACTACCTGGTGATGAGTTGGCTCCGATGGTGGGGGAGGATGCCGGTCAGACCTGGCAGGCCCAAATGTATTAGGTGATCATACTTACGATTTTTTGACACACGAGCGACCCCTAGGGACGGAACTCGCTCGTAAGTCGGGGACTACCTGTACATACATATATATATATATATATATATATTATATATATATGT
>JBBPBX010001592.1:23623-83630 GCA_038048925.1 Garcialebias charrua | reverse complement strand
GGCAAGATAAAGTGTATCTTTATTTATATAAACGTATTCTCGCAATAAAATAAGGTTTTTACTTTAACAATTTGGTTTATAGGCATTTCACAATACTGTTCTATTTTTACTAAACCCTTTCATCTAACCAGCTGTTTGTGATGTGAAACCTGTGAAAGTTTTAATTTTATGCTTTGTGTTATGTATTGAACGTGTAAAGGTCGTCAGAACATTCAGCTGAATTGATCGATATAGACGTATAAGCACTTTGATAAAAGCTGCTGTTTTAAATACATTTGACTTGACGTGAAGCAGAAAATAGAGCTGCAGAGTGCATGTTGTGTAGTGTTTGTGTTCTCTGTGTCACCTTTTCTTGGTTTGCTTTGTGGTTCTCAGCGCTGCAGAAGAAGCCAGAAGACATCAATCGAAGGTCAGCTGACATGTGGAGCTTTGCCATCTTGCTGTGGGAGTTGGTGACCAGAGAAGTCCCGTATGCTGATCTGTCCAACATGGAAATTGGCATGAAGGTCGGAAACTATAAAGCCTAAGAGATTGAATTTACACAAGCAGACAAATATGACTTCATAAATGCCCATTTCTTTACCTCTAACTTTCTGCTCCTGAACTTTTGGTGTAACTCTTTTTTTCTTTTATTATAGGTTTCCTTGGAGGGTTTGAGGCCCACGATCCCCCCTGGCATCTCACCACACATTTGCAAGCTCATGAAGATATGCATGAACGAAGACCCAGCTAAGAGGCCTAAGTTTGACATGATCGTTCCGATTTTGGAAAAGATGCAGGACAAGTGAAAACCCCTCACTGCTCTTTCATTGAACTGATTACAAACGCGGATATTTGACCCCAGATGCAACTCGATATGACGATGTGGCCCTTACCAGTATTGCCTTATCGCTTCATTCACAGACACTGCAACTTCTGCTTGAGATGAGTTCAAGTGAAATTATTTTGTTTGTATTTTTTTTATTAAGCATGATCTAGTTTGTATTACAGTCCTCTTTTGATATTGTCTTTGCAGGAGCTTAGCCATGACTGTTCATCTTCTAAACCATAATCATGTGGTTTGAATACAATCATTATGAATTGATCAATAACCTGTGGAAGTCAGCAGGATGTTCTGCTGCACCTGAATGGTTTTAAGGCTTTATTTGTTCAGAATGAGACTGTTTTAAAATGCTCTTCTTTTTGGGTAACTGGTCCTTTTAAAATATTGGCTTATAATAAATTAAAAAAAGACAAAATAATCATCTTTTTTTGTGGAGAAGGATTAACATTTTATTTTATTGACAATGAATGGCATGTAGTGAGCAAGCACGTCAAAAGTAAATTGTATTTAAACAAGATGATTACCAGTAATGGCATTTTATGTGAGCGGCTGTTATTCAGCTTGTCCTGAACAATATTTCCTGATGTATTTTATAACCCTTAAATAGTTTAACACTTGCCAAACCTCTTATTTGTTTTGGGATGAAAAATTCCTGTTTGAGAATTTTCATTTTGAAATTCATTGCGAGTTTGTTTTTATGATTGTATTATGAATTGCATTGCTCAAATGTTTATTCTTGTTATGTTTAATGTAAGAATCTGTTTTTTGTCATTATACCTTTGAACAAAGTCAGCCTCTTATCAACATGTAAAGTGTTTTTGCCTAATTTGATTATTTTAATTTGAAATACAAGAAACATTTTCCAACATGTACTATCTTATGCTCGTCCCACTGGCAGGAATGGTACACATTACAATCTAAAACAAGGCTGTTTTTAATGTTACGGCTAAGCTGTGGCCACCATTGGGACATTATAAATTGGAGTGTATGTTTCTTAAACTGCTATTTAAACAATGTTTTTAGTTTTTATTGCTTAGATTATATTTTATTTTACATCAGCCACCTTGGGTTGCACATTTTACCTGCATCCTTTCAGTGCCTCTACCCACTTGCTTGTTTGTGCCGAATTATATAGTTCAAGCCAAAATCAAGAATGAGTAAAATGTATGTATTTATACAAAAGTATATTAAAAATATGCAACACTTTCTATGTGTCATTTGTGGAAATTGGACTAAAATGAGGATATTTTCCAAATGTGTTTGATCTTAAAACCCTCCTGTCAAATTGACCCACACTGGTCTTGATTGAGTTGATGGCAGCAGGAGGGTTAAAGTCAGTGCTGATTATCATAAATCACAAATTCTGTGTTAATCTGTAAATTGTTTCCTGTAAAATACCTCCCAGAAAAGGAGAAAAAAAAAACGCTATTTAAATAACATTTTATGTCAAACCCTGTGTTGAAATACTCTGCATAAACCAGGTCTAAAAAGTCGATATTAAGAAAAGTCATACACGCCTACGATGAGTATCCTCGCTGCTCCCCCTAACTTAAAACACAGCACAACAACTGCTTCTCTGAAGGTTCTGAATGATGTTGTTGAAGCATTGGATGCTAAGGACTATTGTGCTGCACTTTTCTTAGACCTGTCTAAAGCTTTTGACACTGTGGATCATAACATCCTGTGTCATAAGCTCTCAGAAATCGGTTTCTCTGATCACACCATCGGTTGGTTTTCTAACTATCTTTCCAATCGGATGCAATGTGTTCAACATAACGGTACTTCTTCCAGCTATTTAACAGTTAAAAATGGTGTACCACAAGGCTCAGTTTTAGGACCCACTCTCTTTACAATCTACATACCGTATTTGTCGGCATATAAGTCGCACCGGAGTATAAGTCGCACCAACCTAATTATGCCCAATTAAATGGAAAAATCAACGTATAAGTCGCACCGGCCTATAGGTCGCACCTCACGTGAACTGGTGTTTTGCCCAAAATGGACTGGCTGCCAAATTGTTTGGAAGGACTTTTGACAAGATTATCACATAAAAACTACAGTATTTTGTTTGATGTGTCTTAGTTGAACTTTTCATTAATAAATGAACATAATTTTTGTATATTTTGTGTCTTTCATCATTTATCTTTAAAGATAAACACATAAAAATATATTTTTATTAGCTGACATTACAGTAAAAAACGTGTCTCAGTTTAAAATGATGACAGAAACAGATACTGTATTTATTTTATGGTTTTTATTTATTTATTCAAAACCATTGAAGTCTTCATCTTCTGTGTCACTGCACCATTTTTGGACCAGGCAGATGTCAACAGTGTAGGTACTGTAAAGGGTTTCTTAGCGCCCATAGCGGCCGAAACTGGTACTGCACCATTTTTGGAGTTTTTGACCAAAGTCAAATTATGACCAAAATATTGGAAAAATCGACGTATAAGTCGCACCGGCCTATAAGTCGCAGGGCTTAGAAATGTAGGCAAAAAGGTGCGACTTATACGCCGGAGAATACGGTAGCTAATGTAGGTCACTGCATCCCTGATGCATCCTTACATTTCTATGCTGATGATACAGTTGTTTACTGCCGAGCTAAAACAGTTGCTAAGGCTTTCCTGTTACTGCAATCTGCTTTTGACATCATCCAGTCAGATTTGTTCCGTCTCAAACTTGTCCTAAATGCTGATAAAACAAAAGGGATGTTTTTTTCAAATAGGAAGGCGGTTCCAGCAGATCCTCCTCTGATTTTTTCTTCAAATGGTGTCCCTATTGAGTTTGTTGATTCCTATAAATATCTGGGTATCCTGATTGATTCACATCTCTCTTTTAAACTCCACGTGGAAAACCTAGTGAAGAAACTGAAAGTTAAACTGGGTTTCTTTTTCAGAAACAGATCATGTCTATCACTGAATGTCAGGAAACGCCTTGTGTCTGTGACTTTCCTTCCCTCCATTGATTACGGTGACATTCTCTACATGAATGCTCCTACAAGCACCCTGCGGATGTTGGATGTTGTCTATCATGGTGCACTAAGATTCATAACTGGTTGTGATTATCGTACCCACCACTGCACCCTGTATTCACTGGTTAACTGGACATCATTAACCTCACGCAGACTCTTCCACTGGTACATTTTCATCTTTAAATCACTTCTTGGTCTGCTGCCCTCATACATCTCCTCCTACATGTCTTTGCGTGAGTGCAGCTACAGTGTGCGCTCTCAGGACATGATTACCTGCAGTGTTCCGTCAGTGAGGACTGAACTTGGAAAAAGGGCCTTCTCCTACTCCGCTCCTGCTTCATGGAATATCTTACAAAAAGATCTGAAGCTCTCGACCTTGACTTCTCTAAATGGTTTTCAGAATCTGTTGGAATCCTGGCAAAAACCAATGCAGATCTGTTCCTGTCTTTGATTTTATACGTCTACCTTATAATGTTTTGCTAGTTTTTTGATACTTTGTAAAAAAAA
The DNA here is from genome assembly GCA_038048925.1 of Garcialebias charrua. Taxonomy (NCBI): domain Eukaryota; kingdom Metazoa; phylum Chordata; class Actinopteri; order Cyprinodontiformes; family Rivulidae; genus Garcialebias; species Garcialebias charrua. The sequence goes on along the minus strand of JBBPBX010001592.1, from coordinate 79,329 downwards.
AAAACTTTCTTTTGTTTTTTTTTCTCTCTTTTGTTTTCTATTGTTTATTGTTTGTTTGTTTATTGTTTATTGTTTAAGGAAATTCTACCACTGCTGTTCATTGTTCTTTAGTTTTAGCAGGTCGCTTTCGTAAATGAGCCCTTGAGGTTCAAAAGATTTACCTGACTAAATAAAGGTTGAATGAATGAAAAACTTGACAACGGATGTGTTTCCAAAACAAACTGAAAAAAGTAATCTGCTGATCCTGGGTCAGTCCGTGACGCTAATCCGTGACGTAGGCTAGTCCTCCATCGATGGAGTATGGCAAGCCCTTTTATCATAAAATCGTGTAGTCTGACTATCCGTGATTACATTCTAGATATCTAAAAACGAGTTTCGACTAGTCAGAAAAATATAATTCAAGATATCTTAAATAACTAATATGACTACTAGTCATATTAGTTCACGACACTTACATTCAAGATATCTGAAATTGATTTATGACTATAAATCAATTTCAGATATCTTGACACATTCAAGTGTCGTGAATCCGATTTTATGTTAAAACAACTTGCCATACTCGTCGAGCCCACTGAAAACACCCAGACCGAGCGAGCCTTCACGACGCACGGAAATATGTAGTTAATTCGCCAGTTCGTTACATTTCGATAGCAGGAGGGTTTGGTGGATTTGGTAAGTCCACATTCTAGCAACTTTGGTAAACCATTGTCAACCAAAGACATTTTAAAATCGTTTGTAAACGTTAGCTAGCTAGCTTGCTCAGAAGCTAACATTAGCCTAGCTAAGAGGACGGTGATGATGGCGGATGGTGCCCGTTATTTCCAGCTGCGGGCGATGGCATCTGATGTGCATCACCTTATTTTAGAATACACCCTTGATTATTACATTCAACACGTCTGTTTTGACCATAATCTTTTAAAAAAAAGGTCGTGTTGGGGATGAAAGGTGAAATAGTAGCGCAGCGGAAGTGATCATTCACGAGCAAGACACAGACTTTATTTTCAAAACCGATATGTTAAACGATTGTTACGTTTATCATTTACAATCTACTGAACTCGCATCCAGATAAATCCATACAATACGTAGTAACTATATCCAATCATAATTAATACTAATCGCGTATCTTTCGTTTAGCGTTAATGGTCAATACGCAGTTACTACTGTGCTGATTTATCTGAGAATTTGTTTTCTCTCTTTGTTTCCAGGAAATAAGGTGTAAGAAAAGTTAACATGGGTGGCCATGACGATGAAGACGTGGCATATGTTGTGAATAAACAAAAGCAAGATGAGGAGCTGAAGAACAAGCTGAACGATGGCAGCCACTGGTGCGACCAGGAGTCCATCGGCAATAATGCCAAGTGGGTCAAAGAAGGCCAGAACCAGCTGCGTAAAGTAGCTGAGAACCAGCAAGATCAGGACCATAACTGTAATATCAACCAGAATGGTAACAAGGAAGACTTTCCTCACCAGAACATCACCCAGGAAGAACAACAGGGAAACGAGGAGCAGACCAAGTCTCCAAAAATAGTATTGAAACCTGGTCTCAGTCAGGAGGAGTCCAATAATATCCTTAATGAGCCTTTACTCATTGACCCTGTGGAGTCAACAGAGGAGAAAGATAAGGAGAGAGAAGAGGATGATAAAGAGAAAGATTATAAACCTGAGGAGGATGAAGAGACCTCAAGTGACACTGGTACAGAAACAACAGCAGATGGGAGTGATGGTGATGCTCAAAGAGATGGGAGTGTTGTGGGGAGAAACCCTTGCCTTCTCTTCTCCAATATGAACGGGACACCAAGCGATGAAGAGGCCAGCTGGTCTGCACTGCCTCAGGACAACACATCTGACAGCTCTCCAGATGGCAACAAAGGTACAAAGGACTGCATGGAGTTAATTGACCACCTAGTTAATCACTATTTTTTTCTGTAGTTATAAGTTTGATGCCACAGGTTACTCAGATAATAATCTATTTTGGGTTTTAAAAGTTCACAACATTTTGTCAGTATCAATGTTAAACTGCTGTAATTAAACTTAACACGAGTGCTTTATAATATAGCAAAGTTTAGCTTTTACAATTTATTACTTTTTTGTTTAATAAATAATTTATTACAATCAGTGGTGACTTAGTCTTTATATATTTAAATTTGATTGTCAGAATATGCATCTTGTTACTTCAAATAATCTCATTCCAAATGCATTTGTTTATAACTTATTTATTATTTTATATGCTTAGTTCTTATTTGTGTGCGTGTTCATATACAGTATAAAGCTTTATTCAACGTAGGTTAAGATATTTTTCCTTTTTGCCCTTCAGAGTCCTTTTGGGACTCCAGTGCTTTTGAGACGGACACAGACCTGCCTTCAGGATGGATGAGGGTGCGAGATACATCAGGCACATATTACTGGCATATTCCCACTGGCACCACCCAGTGGGAGCCCCCTTCTCCACTGGGTAAAGTTGGTGACTCCATGATGTCTTCCACCATGTCCCTGGAGACTACACCCTGTGAAGAACCTGATGTAAGTCTCAAATTGTTTGCTTGGCTGGTGACACTAAGGGGTGAATTTTTAGTTATCTGTACTAGTATTTGTTTTGTTGTTAGAACATATAAATCTATACTTCTATTTTCTTTTAGGAAACTTGGGCTCAACTTTGCAGCACAGATGACAGTGTTGAAGAAGGGGAGCTGTGGAAGGTAATCAGACATTTTTACAGTTCGTTGTAATTTTGTAAGGAACAAAAACAGTGAAATATCTCTGAACATCTTTTGTCAATGTTTTTGACTAGATGGTGTTCGAGTACAGTAACTGGGCCAAAATATTCTAAACCCCAATTTAAATGACAACTTTGAGTAGTTGCTTCCTGCTCTGCTTACTGCAAAATTCGCTTTAGTAAGTTGAGGAACAGTATTCATACACCATAAGATCTTCTTTATGGAAATTTTATAACGTTCCCTCCAGCAGAAATAGTTTGAGCTCTTTTATGATTATGATTAGGGGAAATGGTTCTTTATTTTTCTTTAAAAAATAAACTCACCAAAGATGTGTGAGCAAGTTGAATATTCGACATCACTGCAATGTATCATTATAGATTATTTAACATAAATTATATTTGATAATTAGATGGTAGAAGGTTACAAGATAAATGACATACTGGGAATAAAGTTAACATTGGGACGTTGTATAAACTTATCTACGTGCAGGTACACCATTATTAAAATTGAAGGTGGTCCATTGTAATACGTCATCCCTCGCTAAATCGCAGTTCACTTATTGCAGCTTCACTGTATCGCATGTTTTTAATTTTTTAAACATTGTGTACTGTACATGCTGTGCAGTACTATTCATCTCGGAGTCATCATGTTCATCGCCATCTCCAAAGTGTTTAAAAGCATATGAAGTGTTTATAAGAGTGAGAATGTCATGATGCATGCCTGTCTGCCTTTTCAAACCACGCCCACCTGCTCCACAGTGATCAGCGTAATTATTCTCACCTGGTGGCCGTAGCATTCAAGCGCTCCCCTTTTCTCTAAACGGCACCAGATTATTGAAAACCTTGTGCGAGCAAATGTCCAGCGATCATCTCATGTTCGGATGCTCCTCGACCTGACCAAGTGTCTGTGCCCTGTATTTTTCTGTTGCGCCTTGCAAACTTTCCAGTGTGTTCCCACAGACGTGTGCTGACTCCCACCTGTCTTTTCAAAATAAAGCTTCTTAGACACGCTCTGTGTCTGGTTGAATTTTCGGGTCCTCTGCTAAATTTGTTTCAGGGAAAGGTTAATAAGAGAGTGTGAAAGGTTTCTAGGAGTGTGGGAAGTATTTATAAAGCCTTAAAATATAAATAAAATGTAACGCTACTAGTTTGTGGATTTTCGCCTATCGTGGGGGTTCTCCGGAACGTAACCCCTTTGATAGGTGAGGGATCACTGTAACTCTGTGTGAATAATTTTGGCCAGGCAATATAAAAAAAAATTCACATACTGTTGAGATTTGTCTTTAGGGCCAAATATTTGTAGAAAGTTCCAGATATCACCTTTTTTTATTTCAAACATCTGGAAGTTATTAATAAAAATTCTATATTTGTCAATATTTTTAAAATTTCCTCATAACTCTGGTTTGAGTATTATATAATCCATCCATCCATTCCTCACACACACATTTTCTGACTTGTGTTTAGTTTAAATCCAATTAAAAAATGTGGCGAGTTTACATTTGCTCAATTTATTAGACTTTTTAGATGTTAATATTTCTGATGTTTATGTTCAGGAGGAGGGAGAAGTTGCATCTGATCAAAGTCTGAAGGAGTTTGAAGGAGCCACTTTACGCTATGCGTCCATCAACTTGAAGTATGTAGTGTTGTTACCGGTACCTTATTTTTTATTATTTACCGTAGTTAGTTGTGACCTGTTTTAATTTTTTACCCTGTTGCCTGCTTTTAACTGTGTTGTCCTGTGTTTGTAGTTACAACTGCTCCCAGTCTGAGGAAGAAGAGAAGCTTGCTCCACTGTGCACAGACTTGGAGTCAAAGGTAAATCATGAATCATGTTCAGCTTTGTAATTTTGTTAACGAGTACATAAACCATCCTTTCAGGTTATGTTTTATTTATTCAGCAGAACACTTTGATTTCCTACGTTAGTAAGAATCTTTGAAAAACTTTCCCCATCAATACTTTAACCTACACTTTTACTCTGCTGCAACTTTAAATTTGCAAAAATCACTTTGGACACATAAGTCAGAATTTAATTTACTCACTAGGGATGCACCGATACCAGATTTTTGAAAACCGAGTACAAGTACAAGTACTTACATTAAAGTACTTGCCGATACCAAGTACCGATACAAGTACTAATTAATATTTTTAAAAATCATTCTAATTAACATAAACTGTTTATTTTCATTAGACACTTCAAACATAAATAAACAAAGTACATTACTATTGGTAATCTGTAAAGTATGTCCAAACTTGTACAAAAAAATAAAATGTTTTACATTTGAACTCTTACATAGTCAATGAAATTACGGTAAATGAAACTGGTATCGGGTCCTGTAGTATCGGAGCCCTTTTATGAGTACGAGTAAACGCACATGGTATCGGACCGATACCCGATACTGGTATCGGTATCGGTGCATCCCTATTACTCACATTAAAATATAGGCAGATTCCAAGTAGGGAGACAGTACATCAACGTCATGTAAGGTCTGAATGCAAATTTTCAAAATACTTACACATTGACTCATTAAATATTGGATATAAATGTTCAGTGATTTCCCTCACTATTACTTAGTGCTGTACTAATGTCTTTGTTTTGCTCCCAAGGCCACATGTTTCATATTCTCTACTCCATTAATAGTCATGCTTCACTTTCTCCTTTTTACAAACACACCGCAGAGCGCAGTTAAATGGTTGTTGGAAACTGTGAAACAAGACAAAGTAAAAGATAGCAGTTTTTAGTACTGACCATTAGGGGTGGGCGACATGCCTCAAATATAATATTGTGATATTTCAGAGCATTCTGATGATAACGATACATTTTGTGATATAAAAAAATAAATAAAATCATAGTTCTAAAAATGTTGAATCTGGTCCTCTGGACATTCAAAAAACAAAACAACAACAAAAACAATTCAGGAATCATAGTTATTCATTTGACAAAATTAACTTAACATGTTGCTTTGCTGTATTATAAAAAACATAAAAAACCAAGGGTTAATTTTAAGTATTCAGTCTCCAAGTTAAAAAATAAACATCATCCTTTTGTTATTTAGATTGAAAAAGTCTACACAAAATACATGTATAGAGCAACAAAATCCACCACAAAAACTAAAGTGCAGGTGAAGTTTCCCAAAATAACTAAATAAAATGAAGCTTAAAGCTGCACTGACATCATCTTGTAACTATGCATCATATTGCGCTACATATATAGGTTTTATCATTCAACTATGTTCGTGTTTGCAAACAAACTTATAAATATATTTAATTTTGATTTTAAATTGATTTTAAACTTCATGCCGTGTTTATTCATGGGAAATCCGATTTCACACGAACGCAGCATGTGTGACGTAAGGAGACGTAGAGGGCTCCGCGGTTTTGCATTTACATATAGGACGGACAATTTAAAACCTGACGAATTGATCAATCTAAGTGAATATTTGAGCTACATGTCTTCAGTTTGGGAAGCAGAAAGTTAGATGAACAAGAAACAGCAGGTTCTAATTTAGGTCTGCACCCGTATTTATTTGATTTTTACCTTATCAGGAAGCGAGGAGGCTCCGAGGGGGGCTGGCAGCTTTATTTATTCCATTCCCAGACGTAGTATTTCTTCTTTTGGGAAAGTGAAAAGGCTCACTTGTTCACTGATGATATTAGATATTAGAACACCCAAAGGCGACACAACGTAACAGCATTTGTCAAGTAAAATAAATAAATAAAATGGCGAGCTGCATGCAAGCTGCTGACAGAGGCAGACTGCTTCTACGTCTCCTTACGTCACATATGCTGCGTTCGCGTGAAATCGGATTTCCCATGAATAAACACGGCGCGAAGTTTAAAATCAATTTTAAATCAAAACTAAATATATTGAAAATAGTTGAATGATAAAACATATATATGTAGTGCAATATGATGCATAGTTACAAGATGATGTCAGTTCAGCTTTAAGATGTTTAGTTTAGTTTATTTATTAATTCATTTTATAATAAAATACAAAAACAACATTTATGCTCAACAAGATGTGTTGAGCATAAATGTAACATACAACAAAATATATGTTGTCTTTAAATGAACTATAACTTGCTAAACTTGACAAGGTGTCTTCAAGTGACCCTGAAGCTTGTTGGTGTTTCAGCTTCTGTTCCTGCAGGAATGATTCATTTCTCTGATGCTCTGTCTCTGATCACCTGACTCTGTTCTTGGTCCATGGATGGACCGACTGTGGAACTCAAGAGACACTGTTGAGCTGCACGTCTTTGTACCGGCACTTTAGAGCGGGGGGAGATGCAGCCGAACTGCAGTTTAGGGCGGGGTGCGGGGGAGGGAGAGACCGCTCGAGCTGTCTGTACCGCAGTTTAGAGCTGGATCGAGAAACAACTGAGCCGCGCATTGTTTGCTTTTAGCATTTTAGCTAGCTAGTATTTTACGCGGCTAATTAGCGTTATGCCAGGTGGAGGGGGTGTGCACGGTTCGGTCGTTCGGCGCACTCAGTTCTGTTAACGGGGCGGGGCATCCTGACGTATTATATCATGAAATTAGCATATCATTATATCATTGTTTCCCCCAGGCAAGCTTTTTTCCCCCGGTTTTATCGTGAACTATATGATATGGCCCAGCCCTACTGACCATTTATACCACTAATATGTTTATTAAAATACTTGTGAGACTGAAAGAAGTCTAATCACAATGTAATCAAACCAGCTGTCCAACTAATAACACATTGTATCTGTTAAAAAGCAGAAAGTCGATGCTTCCATGCACAGCTACATTGTACTCATCATGCCAGTATGAGTTAAAAACTTCACATTTAATTTCTGGGAAATTATCCAATATATTTTTAGTTGCGTCTATTCTCTGTGAAATGGAGGTTAATGTGAGTGTTGAGTATTTTTCTCCATCACTGTTTTTGGTTTCAAACGTTCCACTGTAAGAAAATCCAGTCGCTGTTGTTGTGTAGATGCCCGGTCTCAACTTAGCAGAGTTGTTTTGTTTTCACTAAATTACATATACCGGTATACTGGCCCTAATGATTTTTGCAGTTGGTTGAAATAAATAACAAATTGATGCTTTTTTTTATAGTGTGATTGCATGTTTTTCAACATATCTTCACAATTTCATGCAAAGTGATTATATTATAATTGTATTGAACTGTCTGAAAGTAGATTTGAATCAGGATGTTTTTTCCCCTTACTTTGGATTCTTTTTATTGTATTGTGTCCTGAAATCACCTTTGCTCTGAATTAAATAAAAACTGACGAAAGTTGCCATTTAATCATAACCAAAAACAACTAAAAGCTCTTAGCTTTATTCATAACTGTTTTTGCTGACAAGATGCACATTTGTGGTGTCAAGTGTTTTGCAGTGCGCTCCCTGGGCTGGGTGGAGATGTCTGAGGAAGACTTGTCTCCTGGCAAGAGCAGTGTCGCAGTCAACAACTGCATCAGGCAGCTGTCTTATCACAAACACAACCTTCACGACACTGCTGGCATCTGGGGAGAGGTGAGGGCGATCTACTGATGTGTGTCGGCACTGGCATGACTGCCCGGATTGTGCTTTTTCACATAGATTCTGCAGAACTGTATAATGTCAGACTACTGATACACAAACTATCAAATGTGTCCATTTGGAGTTAATTGACATTTCATCATATCATTAAATTATCAGTATGTGTTCAGAGCATTAAAAAAATACTTGTTGGAAAGTTGACGTGAAATGTATTTAGATCAGGTTGCTCATACTCAGTGTGCATGTCGTGACAGGGTAAAGACATGTTGATGGTCCTGGAGAATGACACGATGAACTTGATCGACCCCCTGGGTCAGAATCTACTTCATTCTCAGCCGATTGGCAGCATTCGTGTTTGGGGTGTTGGCAGAGACAATGGAAGGTCAGTATTTAAAACATTTTGACAGAGCTACATGTGCTTGTTTCCAATTTTGTTTAAGTTCCTTTAAACAAAAGCTACTTCAAAAATTCCTTTCTAAAACGGCTTTTCCTTTTAATAATAATAATAATAATAATAATAAACTTTATTTGTATAGCACCTTCCTACAATGCCTTGCATTGACCAAGGTGCTTAACAGGATAAAAAGATGAATAAACTGGAACAATAAATCAATGAAAATGGAATAAGAAACATTATTTTAATTGGATTACTTTTGTAAAATAAAAAAAAATGTAACTTATTTTTTCTGAGCAGAGTTTGTGATCACTTACAAACAGCGTTGCCTTCCATTTTTAAACTTTCTACCATTTTCCTCCTGTGTGCATTTAAGTCTTTGTGTGTGCTGCTGCTGCCATCTGCTGGATTGTTGGTTAAGCTGCAGACACATTGCCGCTGGAATATAAAAAGCTTTTTTATTGAATTATTTTATTTTTATTTATAAAGTTTATTCATAAAAAAATACAAATATAATATACATGTATATATAAGAATACAAAAAATAAAATGAAAGGTAGCAGAAAGAAGAAAAAAAAATCTTATTAAATCTGCCCCTTTTTTCAAACAATTGGTTCAAACAATAATAATCTTCAAGTAATTAGTTGTATTATATTATTAGTGCATTAAATTAATTATCTGACTTCTAACACTTGTTGTTTTTTATCCTTTCATGCTGCTTTTTACATCATATGCAGGGAAAGGTATATATTGTGCTTCCTCTCTTGAAAGTTGTATTTGTGCTGTTTAACTGGCTCAGGATGTGCATGTTAGCTGTTCCATTTGTTCTCACCTGCAGGGATTTTGCTTACGTGGCTCGAGACAACTTGACCCAAGTTTTGAAGTGTCATGTTTTCCGCTGCGATTCACCTGCCAAGAACATTGCCACCAGCCTACATGAGATGTGTTCAAAGGTCGGTGCTCGTTCAGGTTTTTGCTCATTGTCATTTTAAATTAATTTAATAAATTGTTTTTCCTTAAACATAATGATTTTGCATATTTTTGGCTTTAGATTATGATGGAGAGAAAGGCAACTAAGCCGGGGATGTACAGGCTCAACTCTGACTCTAAATCTTTGGGCATCCCTGTTGAAGGTAAAGCTATTAACCCTCAGGCATTTTGAAATGTCCCCTTTATAAATTACAATGTATTAAATAATGTAATATTTCCTCCATTCTTAACAGAGTTTCCTGCTCCAAAAAATGAGCTTTTCCAGCGCTTCCATGTTTATTATCTTGGATCTGTACCTGTAACTAGACCAGTTGGTAAGCAAAACTGGACATTTTCTTGGGATATTATTATTAAATCTTGTTTTTAATCATTCAGTACGTAATGTTTTGTATGGCTTTTTGACAGGGATGGAAATGGTTAATGAAGCATTAGAGGTAGCAATGGATGGCAAAGACACAAACGACTGGACTCCTGTCTCTGTGAATGTTGCACCAGCCACTCTCACCATCCTTTCAAAACAGGTGAGAAGCAAAGTCAGATTCACTTAATCTTTTTAATTTTTTTAATCAACTTTAAAGGATGTAAAAGTGTTTTTGAGTCTTAAAATGTCCTCTTTTCACAAATGATTGATTGACTTGACCTTGAGATTTAAAACTAATTCAAGTAAAAATGTGACAACTTGATGTTAATTTAAGATACAGTATATCACCTTAGTTATACACTTGTGTTTTAGTGCTTTAAACATTTTTTTTTTTAAATTGAAGTACCATATTTTCCACCATACACATTGCACTGCCCTATAAGTCGCACCAGACCAAATATGTCCAAAAAAGTGGCAAAATCCATAAATTTGCCACTTCGCCGTATACGTCGCATCTACAGTATTCTGCGTAACCGCTGACAACCTGGAAATGTGGGCCGGTGTGCTAAAAATCGATGGGCTGCCAAATAGTGGCAGTGAGATCGTGCACGGGAGGACTAAAACAAGAATTTAACAATATTAACTCTTAAAAACAATTATTTGTTTGCTTGAAATTATAGTAAAGGTGTGTCTCAGTCTAACGTTTGCTTAACAAAATAACTTTTAATGGTCAAATCAGCTGCATTTCAAAAGTATTTGCTGTCTTGGTGCTCTTGGGAGTGCGCAGACAGGGCGAAAAAAGGAGGAATGCTGCTTGTTTCTTCAAAGTTTAACAAGAAAAGCACCTAAAACAATTATTTGTTTGCTCGACTTTATAGCAAAGATGAGTCTCAGTTGAACTTTTACTTAGTAACTGTACTTTATTGGTCAAATTTGCTGCATTGCACTGGGGAGGTGCAGTGAAATGAAGCTGATTTGATGGTTGCTCCAAGCAGCAAGCAGAACGAAGGCGGCAGGCTATGGCAAGCCGATTTTGTCATTGGAAGCTGGTGAAGATTCATCCAGGACATGGTAAATTACAAAAAGTTCAAGACAAAAACACTAAAGTATAAAGTAAAGTATAATACATAAAGTCCAGTTGTTTTTGTCTTGGAACTTTTTTGAATTTGTCATTATAGCCACTTTTAATTACTGCATAATTAATCAGGTCTCTCTTGTAAATGAGTCCCCGAGGCCCAATGGAATTAACCTGTAAGGTTGAATGAGCATCAATGGCATGCCTTACTACTGCTGCTACTCTGCTGTCATCTAGTGGCTGAAAATGGTACTGTTCCATTTTTTTTCTTCAGTCAGAATGAATGAAAATGGTCATATCTCAGCCAAAATTTGGTTTATAAATATGGGAAATGAATCCATAAATATGTTGCTTTGGCATGTAAATTATGCAAAAAACCACGAGCTATACTGCGAAAAATAAAGCATTTTGTTTTAAAACGTAATATTTTTTTTAATAATAACTAAACTTTATCTGTTTTGTTTTTTCTCCCACTAGGATGATGAGGTGCTGTCAGAATGTAGAGTGCGTTTCCTGTCTTTCATGGGCGTGGGCAAAGATGTCCACACCTTTGCTTTTATCATGGCAGAAGGTCCCCGAGATTTCACCTGCCACATGTTCTGGTGTGAACCCAACGCTGCCAGTCTGAGTGAGGCTGTGCAGGCTGCGTGCATGGTGAGCTATAAAACAAGACTGAATCTGACATCACTGACGCAGACAAAATTAAATCAGAGCTTTTATTTTGTGTCTGTTCCTAAAGCTTCGCTACCAGAAATGTTTGGATGCACGTCCACCCAGCCTCGTCTCCTGTCTGCCCACCCCTCCCACTGACTCTGTGGCTCGACGGGTCAAGAAGGGGGTGCAGAGTCTGCTGGGCAGCTTTAAGAGCTACAGGTCAGGCTCTCAGTCCCCCTGAGTCTGAGCAAAGAAGGTCTACACTCCATTAAACACAAGGTCCACCACATCAGCCCCTTCTCACTCTCACATCTACGTACCTGTACGTGTACACTACTTTGTCATAGTTTCACCATCAGACTTTCTCTTGTCTAGTCATGTGTGTAGAGTAGTTTTTGGGTGGAACTGTATTTAAAAGATTTTTATTTTTTTGTTTTTATACAAATATTTTAAACTCACGTAACTCCCCTCATCAAATGTTTTCTTTACTGAATTCTCTAACAAGTGTGTGTTTTAACAGAATCAACACTATGAATGTTTAATTATGGATGTACTACATTTTACTTGTCGACATGAGAATTTGCCTGAGAAACAGGTTGACAGATTCCCTCACAGCAATGCTCGCTCATCATCTTGTCCTCCACAGTGCAGTTGTCATCTCTAACACTCCTCCTTTTTACTGCCTAAAAAATTTACCCATGATGCAACCTGTCAACAGTTGGTGTCATTAATCCTCATGCTCATTTCTCAAACACTACGGCTCTTTTTACAATTACTGTAGGTGCTACAGTCGTGCAATCTGTTTATGTCCCCACACACAATGTAAATTAGTCTTCCAAACATTTGTATCACAGCCGCAACCGTGTTCTCATTCATTCTGCATGAACATTTGAAATTTTAGTGCTTGTATGCAATAATCAAATGTGTCATTATGATGTGGTGATTTAAATGGGAACCACATTATTTCACTTTAATGAGCGAGTCGTAATAGACTGGATGTGAGGCTTATGGAACAACAGAGCCATGCTGAACATTGTTACCTTATGAGGATGATGATAATAATAAAAAAATACAAACTCTGAGGTTTATCACAACTGTTTACCATCAACAACTGAATAGTACTGTAGAAACACCACAAGCTGCATGTTTGGATAGTTTAGAGTTGCTGCTGCTCGCAGCACAGTAGTGCTAAGAGCCATCAATGTATCCTAAAAAAATCTTTGTGTTTCTGTGTGGAAAAATGAGATTGGAGATGATGTGTTTTGTGTTACAAAGGCATGTCACTCTAAATAGTGTCAGTGTTTTATCATTAGCCAGTAGAAAGTTCGACTTGTCTCTTCTTTAAGACTAAGGTGAGATCATGTCCTTGCTTGTATTCACAGTTTGTGTGTAAATGAGAAACACAAGTTGGATTTTTCTTTTTCCCAGTGGTTTATATCTTCTTGTCCCCTTTTGGATGTGTGTGTGGCCCCGGCCTCTCTGGTTAATGTATTTTTATTGTTTCCACACTACAAAGTTCACGGTGAATACGATTTATGCATAACGAGTTAGATTTTGTAAAGATTACACTACTAGCCAGCTCTAGTTTATCTTTGTGTCTGTTGTCAGTGATCAATACTGTATGTAGCACAATAATAGTCATTTTTAATATTGAAAGAGGCAGTTTGTAAAGAATCTGGGCCTTTTTGATTTATTTACGGTAACTACAATTTCTGTGGACTTGGTTACAAGTTTATCAACACTCAGACTAACAAACTGATAAGTTCTCCTTACACCCAAATATTGTTATTGATTAGGTGATAAGTAATGATATAAAAGGCACTCACATGGTAATGCACTCGGTAATGCTTATTTTAAATAATGCAATTTTATAAAGCTTTTTTTTAAAAACGCAATCCAACAAATGTATTTAATATCATTTTATCAGCTGTTTGCTTTGTGTTGCTTACAGAATTAGATTTATTGTTGTGGATAACACAATTAAAACACGTGTGCCATAAGGATTTTCTTTATTGTAAAACATACAGCCACCAAATATATAAGGCAAAGTGAAGAAACCTAAAAACACGTTGGTGCTCAGAGAAGTGCATATGACTGCTTAAATCTAAGAATACGTTTCTTTTTCTGCAAGTTTTTGGAAAACAAAAATGTTCCACAGTGTAAGTCACGGCTCCAAATCTTTTACAAACTGCCTCTGTGTGTAAGATATAACACTAAAGAGAGTTCCACTGCATCGATCCATATTACTGCCTCGTTACTGACGTGTCACTGGGAATTATTGTGCTTTTTTTTTTCTTCTACAAAGATGGCTGCGTCCAATCAGTGGCAACACTGAGGCCAGATGATTTAAAGAACATTAGCAGATTAATTTATTACTGGTCATGTAAATTAGGTGTAAAAAAAGATGTATGTATATAAAAGTCACTGCACAATAAATGTGGACATATCACAGCTGTTTATCTTGTGTTTTTATTTTATTTTATATTTGTATATTTGTAGTATGGCTGCATGGAGAGGTTGGTTTCCAAAGGGCAGGTCTGGAACCTGCAGCCTAATCTGCATTTTTTGGTGTCTGGATTTAAAAAGCACGATATTCATTTTCATTTCCTATCAAAGTCTCTATCAGTCACTCCCAGATTTTTCATTAAAATGTAAAAGAAGTCGCACAACAGCAGTCTGGCCCTGTTGAATATATAATCAAGCTGCTGACACTGGTTGTACTGAGCGTGTTGACAGAGCAGCCTCACAGTGCATTAACAGAACACATCCACCTCTTTCTTCCTGTATCACCTGCTCAGTTCATGATAGCACTGACCCCCCCCCCCCCACTGAGATCAAAGGGATGGGTGGAGAGAGAGGGGGTGCCTATTGTCTCCCAAAGAGATGGCTGTGGAGATGAAAGGTGCACATCAATTGGCAGCCACAGCAGAAGCAGACTAGTAATTGCAACTCCACCTCCACATGGGTATTTGTTGGCCCGGTCAGCGCCGCAGGATGCCGCAGCAGTGGGTCAGATCATGGCCTCGGCTGCAGTCGACTCTGATGGTATAGCCTGGACTGGGAACGCAGACTGATTCAGTCCTGGCTGTTCAGATTAAATGGATTAAAAATTAGTCATTTTACTTGTGCGTCTGAACATAAAAATCACAGCATTTTTGAAACGCAACAATTTTTAAACGCATAATTTATGCAGAAGTCTGGCTGGAGTTTGTCTGCAACATGCTGGGTCCAGATTGGTCTTAATTTTGGACTTGCTTGTCTTTGGGCCAGTGCTGCCCGTGCACTACCTTGAATTGAATAGACAACATGTCTTAGATAGATTGAAGATGAGTAATTCAATAAAAAATCGAATTGAATTTAATTAAAATCTCAGCCACAAAAAGCTTAGCGGAGTACAAAGGAAAACAGTCGGAGCTCGATCTCACAAAACGTCCCAGCTGCTCTTTCTGAGATTTTGACGTGTAAATATATTGATGCTAGTGCTAGTCTTCTGCTTCTACAGACATGTATTATTTCTGATTGGCTATGGGGGCTTTTTAGTATCTGATAGGCAATACAAGAAATGGGGATGATTTCCGTATGCACGTATAGTTACCGACACCTAAGGCATTAAATTCTGAGTGTTTCATGTGACTGAAATATCTCCTGGAATTTCAGGATATACTTGTGGTAAACTCGGGGAATTTTGTTTTAATGAAAACCCTAGATGCGGTTGCACAGAATATTTTTAACGTTTGACCAAAACAGCCACGACTCCATTTGTGTTGCGTAATGTCCCAACAGCTTGTGCTTGGAGTAGTTTGACTTTTTAACATTTGAGTCCTTCTAAATAATTTGAATAAACTGATATTTAGTACTAGCGTGTGCATTTAGTTGAAAACAGCTTGGATTAAGCACTTTCAATGAAACTCAGAAAAATAATAATTGAATTGAAATGGCCACCAGAACACTGTACCTTTGATAACCACAACAATGCCAATCCAAGTTAATTTTACAGATATTGAACTAAAATTTGGTGTGGTAGTAGCTGACAGTCAGTCACAACACATCGAGCGCTAACAGATCATGCAACCTACCCTCTTGACTGTGAATGTTCCATGGTATAATCTCATAATTCATGTCCTAAATCCGTTTTGTCATTGTTGCATTTTACTGGGTGTCATGCTGCCGTCCTGGCGGTCCATGTCCCTCTGAAGTCAAGTTTATTCACTCCAAACTTTGCTTAGTGTCAATCACAATTTACATAAGACTGCCCTTGGAGAAACTAATCACAATTATAATTATTCTTATAGCCTAATTATGCATATGGCATTTGTTTAATGGAGATTTATTTTGAGTAATGAATGTTTAGTCTTGTGGAACATTGCTTTTCCTCTCGGTGTGGCGGAGACGAGTTGCGTCTCGTCTGCCGGGCTCTTCGATCTAATCACCAATCTGAGGCGGGATGAACGGAGCAGGCTTCCTCTTTAGCTTGGTGTCAAGTTTTGAGACCGCTGATGGAAATCCCTGCAGGGCACAGCCTTTGCAGCAGATTCATTTTGGAAGAAAATACAAAGATTCTCATATCGATGTAGGATTTGAACTCTTTATGATTGCACATCCAATATTTCAATGCTCCTGGGATGTGCAGCGTTTGTTGCCTCTGGATTTTCAGGAATGGCAATGATGAGTACTAGACTTTGATTGGGGCCACTATAAATCAAACATGACCACAAGAAATGTGTGCAGAAGAAATAATAATAATAATAATGATGAACACGAGTACAAACAATGCTTTTATGCTGACACATTAGAGACTTTTGGTACAAAACCTACTACTGTACAAGACTTCTCAAAGTGAGGGCAAGAGCATGTCATACCCAGAGATCTCTGTTGCAGCTCTGAGCCGTTCATTTTGGGATTAAGTAGTTGGATCTGAAACTGTCCAGTGGGGGGGTGAGAGACAGTGATTGCCTTTCCAGAGGGAGCAGACAGCATCCTACTGTTGTCTGGATAATCGTTTCTCCAGCGGTCCTCAAGTGATTCCAACAGCTCAGCAGTTGCTCTGTAACAGTTCACCACACACCAATCTAACTGGAGCCCCAGCCTTGACGGGCTCTGCTGCACCGTAAAGCACACAGCATGTCACGCATGACAATGGCAACCTCAGACCGTGACCCGAACCAGTACAGGAACCCCCAAAAAAGCATATCTCGCATTTTAAGATTTCTTTAAAACTCACACTGGCAGCACAGATTACAAGCTTTAGTATGAAAGTAAGCTTTTTAGTACTGAAGGGCAAATAGAATGGTAATGTTTTTGCTTTTGTCTGAATGTTAGCGAAATATCTCATGGCGCATCAAAAAGGCGTTCAATACAAGATCAACCAGTTGATCTTGTATTGAACGCCTTTTTGATTTATCATGTCCTGGACGACTGAGAATCTTCACCAGCATCTCATGGAGCAGAACTTTCAGCAAATTAATATTTTGTGAACACCTATAACTGATTACATTTTAGATGCCACAGTGGCTCGAGGTGGTCATAACTGTCAATGTTACAAATCCAATTGGTGGATTTGGTGTGGCAATAGCTGATATCCCTTGGATATACCCTGAGTGTTAACACATCTTGCACAATCTTACATTGCTTGAGATGGTGCATAGTACTGAAACGACTCTTTCTTATGATAACAGTAAAAGGTTTTAAGTTTAAAACTCTGGCATAAAAAGCAGTGGGTGATGTGCATGGAGCCAAGATGGTCTAGTGGCAGGGCTTTTGACTTGGGACCCGAAGGACGCGGGTTCGCGCCCCGGCCACTACCCACCTTGGGGTGTCTATGAGTGCACACCTATTTCTCCAGCTCCCCGGGCGCTTTCGGGCTGCTCACTGCACCACCTGGTAGGTGGTTGGGTTAAATGCAGAGACGAATTTCGTCTGTGTATGGGAAACATACGCAGATGACAGGAAAAGACATTATTATTATTATTTCTTCAGAGGATGCTTTGTTTAGAGAAAATGGAAAAAAAAAATCACTCCTCTGGAATTTCTGTGCTCTGTAAATGCTTTCAATCTTGTCAGACTTCACAATAGAATAATCACCGTGAGGAACAGAGACTGTCATGCAGAAAGTGAAGGGTCTTTATAATACCTCTACTTTTCAGTAGGTGGACCTTTTAATGATGAGATGACAGACAGCCACGGGCTCATATTCCTACAGTAAGATGAGTCCGATTTGTTTGGCTGAAGACAATGATACGTCTGATCATGTACAAGGAAGAAACATTCTTACAGACGCTGTAAGCCCTGTGTAAGAACGTTTCTGTAGGCGTAAGATTCTTCATTTTTTTAAATGACAATACTTCTGATGTTCACCTATGGTGATGTTGTCTACAGAACCACTTCCAAAACTCCTCCATGAACTGGACACCAGTTATCAAGTAGACATTTGCCAATGGAGCTCCCTTCAGCACTCAACACTGCACTCTGTGTTCTTCGGTAAACTGGCCCTCTCTTCACTTCCACAGACAAACAAACTGGTTTCTACTGATCTATAAAACCTAACTGGTAAAACCCCACCCTACCACTGTTCGCTACTCAATATCCATAGCAACATGTGTACCCTCCGCTCCCGCAGCTATGTTACCATATCTATTCGGGTATCCGGGTCATGGTACCACAAGAGGCTAAGATTGGGTAGAGGTAGGGTAGTCAACCTGGGACCAGAAAGTCACGGTTCGACTCCTAGCCATTCCCACATGTCGTGGTGTCTCTGTGCAAGACATTTAATCCCTAATTGCTCCCCAGGCTCTCAATTGCTGCCCACTGCTCCACCTCGATTTATCCCAGGTGCAATGGGTTAAATGCAGAGTACCAATTTCGTACAATGACAAAATGGGTTCATAATTGTAATTAACTCAGTCGCATTGACATGGAGAACTACACATTAAATGTGTGACGTTTCCCAAATATCATTTTCAAAACATGGAGGATGAACTCAGTTAAACAATTCTCTTTGAGAGTAACCAAACTTTTTAACTAAATGCAAAGTTGCTGTGCGCCATTGTCGATCTACTCTGGAATAAATTGTTTATTGTTCGCTAGAAGACGTAAGTTCCAGCTTAAACCTTAAATGCTGATGGCTTGAATCTTAACGTGTGTTCTGAAAGTGCCTAAAGATGTTGCATGTTCTGTTTGTGCTTGGAGTATTTGCTGAGGAGTCTCAGCTACGATCACACAAAACCTTTAGCTCAGTATTTGTAAAAATTGCTTATTTATGGCCATTCTTGTGCTTGCGGTAAGATGGTGCAATGAGTGTACTTTCTGAACGTTTCCTTAAAATCCAACCGTTTGTTCATGAGATATTTTGCTGACAGTCAAAAACACACATACCGTGTTTTCTGGTGTATAAGTAACAGATTTTTTTCATGGATTTGCCAGTCCCTTGTCCACCAAAGCGACTTACCGGTATATACTTTTTTCCATATTCATAACACAATTTTTGACCGATGCTTTAAAGGTCCACTGACATGATCTTTCAACTTTCCAAAAAATGGCACAACATATATAAATATTAAGATTGACCTCTGACCGTTTTTGCTAAAATAATGTTAAATGAATGAAAATTCCTCCCAAAAACAGTTTAAAATTAGCGCCGTTTTTTTAACACGATAAATAGGGATTTCGCCGTCGCAGGATGATGACGTCATGACAAGGAATTTCTCTACTGCGCAGCTTGAAAACAATGGAGGAGCTACAAACTCGATCCGTCCAATTTAGCCATTTAAAAGTTAATATTTTAGCGGATTGTCTGCAGAGAAGCCAAAGTTATTTCCAGTAAACAGCAGGTTATAATTTTTTTTCAGCTCCTGCTGGTTTTTGGAGACTTTTCACTTCATGAGGTGAGCTGCTGTGTGGAGTTACATGAGCTGCATGTGGACGAGGCAGAAGTAATTCTACAACATGTACATCGTCTCCAGCCTCCACAGCACTGAAATGGTAATATATTAGTTAATGTTCCTAATAATTATTCAACATTAATTAATAGTTTAAAAAATTAGTCCCTTTTAAAATATCTGTTAAATATATTATTCTTTTATTTTATTTTGTTTGTGTTTTCAGGTTTCCAGGTCTCCAGTCCATCACCTGAGGCTCTTCCTGTTGAACCACTAGTACAACCCAGACTTTCACATCACAGCAGGTAAGATTGCATCAACGAAAAGAATAGTACTCAACAATATTCTTTGATGTAAATCTGTTGATTTTCTGTGGTTCTGATGAGGGAAGTGACAAAGTGGATGCAGCATTCAGCCCATAATGGACCCAGATGTCCCCTGCGTCCAGACCTACAACACCTGGACATCCATGAGCGTGGAGGAGCGAGGAGGTGGTGGAGTCTGAAGAAGTACAAGCAGCAGGATGAGGAGAAACTAGACCGATGTCCCCTGCGTCCAGACCTACAACACCTGGACATCATGAGCGTGGAGGAGCGAGGAGGTGGTGGAGTCTGAAGAAGTACAAGCAGCAGGATGAGGAGAAACTAGACCGATGTCCCCTGCGTCCAGACCTACAACACCTGGACAGGAGGGTGGACGAGGAGGTGTTGGAGTCATTTTTACAGAGCTGATGAAGTCAAACAACACTTGCTAATATGTGTTAAACTCAATTTATTTTGATAATCTGTTCATATTAATGTTTCCCCAGAGGTTTTCATTTATTTGATAATATGGGATGGTTTTATTTTAATAAAATGTTTCTTTCAACATTCACCAATTTTGTTTTTACTAAAGTATGAGCTGTGAGTTGTAGATGCACGAATGAAATTAAAACAGATACACAAATATTCTCACAAAGAATAACACAAATATTCTCACAAAGAATAACTCAACACTAACAGATAATATAGTGTACTACCGTAACTTTATTTACACATAACTACAGAAACACTTGGTTCATTGTTATCCTTTTTTTTTTTTCAAACAACATGTTCATTTGAACACTCAGAAAAAATATTAAATTCATTGATTCATTTTCATCTCAATGCTCTGGCCAGTTGTAGTATTTCTGCATATTTTAATGTCTTGATGCACAAACGTAGCTTTCTGCAGCAGTCCTGATGTTCTACAGATCCTGAAGACGTCTCCATCTGTTGTTTAACAATATCAAGGTTTGTTCTCCACCTCGGTCCACTCTTCAGGTGAAGACATTTCTGTGAATCCTCGCTCCTCCACGCTCATGGATGTCCAGGTGTTGTAGGTCTGGACGCAGGGGACATCTGGGTCCATTATGGGCTGAATGCTGCATCCACTTTGTCACTTCCCTCATCAGAACCACAGAAAATCAACAGATTTACATCAAAGAATATTGTTGAGTACTATTCTTTTCGTTGATGCAATCTTACCTGCTGTGATGTGAAAGTCTGGGTTGTACTAGTGGTTCAACAGGAAGAGCCTCAGGTGATGGACTGGAGACCTGGAAACCTGAAAACACAAACAAAATAAAATAAAAGAATAATATATTTAACAGATATTTTAAAAGGGACTAA
The DNA here is from genome assembly GCA_038048925.1 of Garcialebias charrua. Lineage (NCBI taxonomy): Eukaryota > Metazoa > Chordata > Actinopteri > Cyprinodontiformes > Rivulidae > Garcialebias > Garcialebias charrua. The sequence goes on along the minus strand of JBBPBX010001592.1, from coordinate 58,116 downwards.
TTTTTTAAACTATTAATTAATGTTGAATAATTATTAGGAACATTAACTAATATATTACCATTTCAGTGCTGTGGAGGCTGGAGACGATGTACATGTTGTAGAATTACTTCTGCCTCGTCCACATGCAGCTCATGTAACTCCACACAGCAGCTCACCTCATGAAGTGAAAAGTCTCCAAAAACCAGCAGGAGCTGAAAAAAAATTATAACCTGCTGTTTACTGGAAATAACTTTGGCTTCTCTGCAGACAATCCGCTAAAATATTAACTTTTAAATGGCTAAATTGGACGGATCGAGTTTGTAGCTCCTCCATTGTTTTCAAGCTGCGCAGTAGAGAAATTCCTTGTCATGACGTCATCATCCTGCGACGGCGAAATCCCTATTTATCGTGTTAAAAAAACTGCGCTAATTTTAAACTGTTTTTGGGAGGAATTTTCATTCATTTAACATTATTTTAGCAAAAACGGTCAGGGGTCAATCTTAATATTTATATATGTTGTGCCATTTTTTGAAAAGTCAAAAGATGATGTCAGTGGAGCTTTAAAGGTATTGTGACATGATGTTGGAAATTTGCATATTTGTCAGAACATATATATCTTAGAAGGGCAGCACGGTGGCACAACTGGTAGAGCTGCTGCCTCTCAGCGAGAAGGTTGCCGGTTCAAATCCCGGTCCGGGGCCTTTCTGGGTGGAGTTTGCATGTTCTCCCCGTGCATGCGTGGGTTTCCTCCGGGTACTCCGGTTTCCTCCCACAGACCAAAAAACATGCTTGTTAGGCTGATTGGTGACTCTAAATTGACCCTAGGTGTGAGTGTGAGAGTGGATGGTTGTTTGGTGTGAGTGAGACAGGTCCCTCTTGTAAATGAGTCCCCGTGACTCAACGAGGCTAGCCTGTATAAATAAAGGTTGAATGAATGAATGAATGAATCTTATATCATTGAGCTCTGTTCGTTTTTGCAAAATAAATTATAAATATATTAAAATTTTATTCTAAATTATGCTAATTTTTTCTCTGGTACTTGCTGGGATACGCCCCTAAAATTCCGCGCATTTCCGCAATACGTCATCAGTGTGACGTGACACATCAGTGTGACGTGACAACGGGAAGAAGGCAGAGCCTTGCCCGTTTGTTAGGTGTGTTAACTGCTTGCCATACATTCATTTCCTGAAGGATCGCCTCTTTTATTTGTGTAACTTGAAAAAGGCCGTCACGTTGTAGCGCATTTGTGTGTTCTAATATCAGTAGTGAACAAGTGAGCCTTCACAAATTTCCAAAAGATGACAAACTTCGTCAAGAATGGACCAGACAAGGACCGGTGGGTTCCAGGAGTCGTATGTCTGCAGCGACCATTTCACTGCCGATTGTTTTCAGGAAAGACCTGGTATAAAAGAATCTTTAGGATTACCAGTAAGATTCAGAAGACTTTTAAAACCGGATGCTATTCCTACTATTTTTAAAAGAAAATCTACAGAAGAAAGTCCCACAGCTACCACGTCAAAACAACGCAGGGACCATCGGAAGACTGTCCAGGAGATGAGTAAGTCTTTGTGTAAACATAATCGGAGGTGTGTAGTGTTTTAGATTATAAACTATTTATTTTACGTGAGTTCATGTTGTTTTACTTTATACACTTTGAGTGTATAAAGCCAATTATCACGGCAGATTATGTTTGTTCGCTGCTAACAAGCTAGCCGAATCAGATAGCTAACACAATAGCCGCGATACAGGCCACGTAGCTATGTATGTATTTTTAAATTATGTCTGCGCCATCAGGTAACATCTAGTTTCTTTTTATTCGGGGAGGGTTTATTAATGAGAGTTTTGGAAGATTTACTGTCTTACAATGATATATCTCAGACGTGACCGGTGTCAGGGACTCTGTTAGCCAAGATAGCTTCTAAGAAACATTAGCCGAGAGCCCGGAGCAAACACGTTGCTATGTATGTATTTTTAAATTATGTCTGCGCTATCAGGTAACATCTGTAATTTCTTTTTATTCAGGGAGTGTTTATTAATGAGTTTTGGAAGATTTACTGTCTTAAAATGATATCTCAGACGCGATAGGACATGCTCCGCCATTATTATTTAAATGCACGTTGGAGCGTGCCTTCCCGTTGTCACGTCAAGATGACGTTTTGCGGAAATGCGCGGATTTTTAGGGGCGTATCCCAGAGAAAAAAACTACCATAACTTGGAATAAAATTTTATATATTTATAATTTATTTTGCAAAAACGAACAGAGCTCAATGATATAAGATATATATGTTCTGACAAATATTCAAATTTACAAAATCATGTCACAATCCCTTTAAAAGTACTCTAGGTTATAGTGGTGGTTTTTTTTCTGGTTTTCTGTTCGGCAGCACCAGGTTTGGTGCAATGGCCAGCAGAAACACCGGGTGTGGGAGTGTTCATTTAGGTGATCATGTAAAGGTTATGAAAAACTGGGAAGGTGTAGTAGAAAAAATTTAAGGAAAACTGAAGAAATTGCATTGGCTTTTGGCAAGACTGTCCTACAGGGGTTCAAAACACCCTGATGCATGCTCAATAATCCAGGTAGAAAAATCTAAAAAAAGCTAAGTCTGGTCCTCTGGACATTCAAAAAACAAAACAAAACAAAAAAAAAGTGATCCATAATATAGTGAGGGACTACTGTACTTTAAAATCTGTTTTAACCAATAATATTTTTACAGCTGCCTAAAGTCTCTGCTTTATTTCTTAATGAGAGTGGAGTCCATCTCCAGCCGCTCAGCTCTGTCTTCATCTTCTGTTACATCACAGGGAGTAATCCTGAGGCAGCCAATCAGAGCGCGTCATCCTCATACCGCCTGCTCCTGCCTGCTGACGGGACACAGATTCTCCGTTCTGACAGTGCAGAGCGAGGGAAGCCCAGCACGCTCACTGACATCATCATCGTCATTTTCATCATCTTACCCTCATCTCACACCAGCTGAATCATGATCATTACCCTGACCGGTTTCTGGGGAGAGCTAAAATTAACAGTGTCATGTTTCACTTGTTTTTAACACATTCTGTCAAAAGCAAAAGGTGGGATATTGATGTTGCCCATGTCTGTGTTTGTACATCTGTCATGTCTGTTAGCAAAATATCTCATGAACCAGGCAGATTTAAATGAAACTCAATAAGTACAGGTAGTCCCCGACTTACGAACGAGTTCCGTTCCTACGCCCGTTCGTAACACGAAAATCGCCGTAAGTCGAAAATACGTCCAAACGGCACCTCATACATGCACCTCATACATCCAAGCACCTCATACGTACAGTACTGTATTTTTACCAAGCACTTAGCCTATCCTAACACATTACTCTACATAATTATCAGAAACCACATACATTTAGGAGCCATAATGAATGAAAAAAAAAGAGTTAATTTCTTACTGGGAGCTGGTCATTTCTTCCTCCGTCTGTTAGCATGTTAGCTCGTGCACCTCCGAACTCTGCAGCTTGCTTCACGAGGTCCACAGCGTTTACAGCAATGTCTGTTAGCATGTTATCTCGTTGCTCAGCTGTCCTCCGCTCCTCCTGTATTTCCATGTGCGGTCCAGAGGTCTGCCTGCTCTGTAAGTTTCTACTTAGCGTGTCAGTGGAAACTAGGAATGTGCGATATGGCCTAAAATTCATATCACGATATGTATTGTGAATGGTGGCGATACGATATATATCGCAATATGTTTTTGGTATAAAACTTGCAATAGAAATAAAAAAAGGGTGTCCTTTTGCCATAATTTATTTTGAAAACTGCTATACCACAAAATCTCTATTAAGAAAATTTCACTACTAGGTCCAGAGAGTTTTTAAAGGGGACCACACATGCAAAATTCACTTTTTAATGTTTTTTTAACTCAACTTTGGGTATTTACTTCATAAAAAAACAGTCCTAACGCCAAAATTACACCACATGTGTTACGGCTCCGCACCGCTCCGGTCCGACCTCCGCAGCAAATACGCACCCATTATAATCAATGATAGAGTTTACACTGGCTCCGCACGGCGGCGGCGAGCTGCGGAGAGCGGACGGCAGTCCGTCAAAATTAGAAATTTTTCTATTTCTGCCGGACGCCGGAGCTGTGCCGGAGTCAACTTTTGAAGATTACGTCGCACCAACAGGAAAAGGAACGAGCACAACTTCCGTATTTACAAAATAAAATCACCACGGGCGGACTAATCCTAGCTCTATACGGATTTATTTGTACAAAAATGCTTTCAAACTATCATTTATGACTACGCCTACAAACGCAATACAAGAAATAAATAAATAAAGTATTTTATTCTGAAATGTAATACATCACTTCCTGTTGCTCAAACCATGTCCTGTCGCTCATTTACGAGAGAAGATCAAGGCAGCAGTCTCTACTGTTGTTCTCCTTCTTCCACCGAATGAATTGTTTTGTTCTGACTTACTTATTTATCACTTGATTTATCGCGCGATCCCGCAAATCCCGCGCATGCGTCTAGGAGCGGCGCATGCAGGCGGACCTGAGCTGAGCGGAGGTAGTGGAAATTGGAGTTTGAGACGCTCAGCTGCGACCTGCGGAGCGGACCGTATGTAGTGTAATTTTGGAGTAAGGCCAAAAAAATGCACCCAGTGGTTTATTTACTCTAAGTAGATTTATTTTACTGTGATAATTTAGGTTTCGTTTTGAAATCAATCGCACTTGTGACGTCACAAGCGCTAGGACAATCCACCACAACCTGAGTCCAGCCCCTCACCTAGCAACCCCTGGTTAGGCTCAACCAGAGCCATATATATAGAGAGTTCCGACACTCTTTGATCTCGCCGACAGGCGGTCAATCGTTCCAAACAACGGCTATGGAAACCTTGTGGAGCTGCGCCCTCTGGCGGCGACGGAGCGCTACTGCAGGCAGCTTCAGACTGTTACCCAGAGCCATGGAACAAATCGCCCCCTCCATGACCCACGTGACTTCCGCATTCCATTCTTACAATGGAACTCTATGGGAGTGTCGCAACTCTCACTTTATATGGCTCTGGGCTCAACCCACTTCTGTATTAAACACATGACTGTTGTTTTTCATGATTTCATCTCATCTTTTGTTTATATGTTCTTAATTTCATGTGTACAGCACTTTGTTGCAGCTGTGTTTTTTTTAAATGGCTTTATAAATAAAGTATAATTGTTATTTTTATGTTTTAGTTCAATTTTTAGTGTATTTGCGATCGCTCCCAACGCGCAGCCGGCAAAAATTAAACGAGCGGACCCCCGGCGTAGGGACCGGCGGCATTGGGACCCTCTTCTGGCGCGATGGAGCGGAGCTTCAACTGTACAGCCTCGCTGCAGCCTCGCAGCAGCCTCGCAGCAGCGAGGACCTTCTCCTTACGGATTAATTTACGGGAGACACTTGGTGAACTTTGTGTTGTCTTGACTGGAACAGCGATAACTCCCAAAATCGCCGCGTGCAACGAGCGGAGCTGGCGAACACCGGAAGAGGAACAAGCTAACATTAGCATCGGATTCGGGTGGTCTCATGCTAAAAGGAGCAGCAAATTGCGGCGCGCTCAGACGGGTTTCGGTAAGTTATCTTAAGCTAGCACTAACAGTAAGTCAAATGAGTAATAAAAAAAGAGCTAATTTTAAAACAACAACACATTACAGATACTGGCTGTTACAGAGGGCGTAAACAGATCGTTGAAGGGCGTGGACTTCAGAACTTGTATCAGAAACCGGTCGTTCAAAACGAAAGTTAAAAATGGCAGAATTAAAAAGGGTATAATTAATTATCTAAGAATTATTTTGTGTATTAAAATGAATTAATATTGTCAAGATAGCACACAGACATAACATAAAAAATTTAAAGACCTATATGTGGTCTCCTTTAAATAATTAACAACTCAAGCATTAGGCTTCTTTCTTGTAGTGCAAAACAGTGCAAAATATATCTTGTGTAGTTTTAGCCATAAGTTTTAAACTAAAGAGTATGTTGTTAACTCAACAGTTTCCAATATTGTCACTAGGGCTGGGCGATATGGACAAAAATTCATATCTCGATATTGTTGTGATATATCGCGATATACGATATATATCTCGATATAATTTTCTTTCCATAAAAGAATAACAAAAATATATTTCTGAGTCAAAGCTTTGTCCCAGTTGTCACACAGCAACATTTATTAACAAACAGCTGTAACTCTACAAAATAAATGTCTAAAAAATGAACTATTTTATACATTACTTTATTTTTTAGACATTTATTTACACCTATTAAATAATAGTCCTCTTCAGCTGAGGGCAGCTGTGTCATTGCCTCTGATGTGTGTCCCATCAGTGTATGAATGTGATAAAAGTACTGATTATTCTTTGTACAGTTCTAGTAGAGTGCTGTATAAATGGGTAAATGAGGACACAGATTGTGTTTTAAAGAGCTTTGAGTCTCTTGATAAGATAGAAAGGTGCTTTCACTTTAGTCAGTGTTTGTGAACTGCAGTAAATGTGAGCCTCTGTGGTATAATCAGTGTTGCCAGATTGGGCGGTTTACCGCCATTTGGGCGGTTTTCACTCTCTACTTAGCGGCTAAAAATAGCTTCGGGCGGGTGGTGATAATTTGGGCGGATTTGGAGTCAGATCGGCGGTTTCTGAGTTAACTATTAAATGAATTTCAAACAGTCATTCATCATTATTTCATAGCAAAGCTCCTCTGACCTTTCTCCATCACTGATTGGCTATTGTCATCTGCCAGGGCGATCCCAACAGAGAACTGATGAGGCAGTTAGTGGACGCCTCGTTGAGTGGGCTGGTCCGTAGCGGCGGTACGTCAGAGCGGCCGCCATATTGGATGTGGCAGAACTGCCGGTCAACTGATAGAAGGAAACGGACTGAACTTCATAAAGCACCGTTCTACAAAGTGTTTATGCCTGTCATTCACACACACTAATATATTTGGAAAACAAACATGCACCAAAGACAACATTTATAACTTTTAAAGTGATTAATAAAAATGTTTATTCCTTAAATGTTTAGGTTACAGTATAGGTAAACACTAATTTTGAGTGTTTACAACTAATAACGTGTGTAACACTATTACTGTGATGATAAATATAGAAATATTCATTAGTGAACATTTAATATGTCTATAATAATCAGTTCCTGAAATGTGACATGTTGATTTTCTTAATAAAGAGCACCAATGATCACATTTAACTGGTTTTGATTAATCACAAATAAACACCGATATATCTTTACAGGAGTTGGGGGTACTGTGTGTGTGTGATTTTTTTATTATATATATATATATATATATAAATATATATATATATATATATATATATATATATATATATATATATATATATATCTTTATATATCTTTATATATATCTTTATATATATATTTATATATATATATAAAATGTGTAAATACAGAAGTAAAAAAAAAGAAAAAGTCTGTTGGATAAAAGAAGAAACGTTTCTACATTTTTTTAACCCACCCAGAGGACCTAATTTAACTCGTATCCCCCCCCCCCCCAACTTTGCTGTATGTGATGTGTCACGTGACACTTTCTGATTGGGCGGGTTTTCGGCGGTGTTTAACATATTTTTGGGCTGGAAAACCTGGATTCTATCTGGCAACACTGGGTATAATATATTTGATATACTGTATCCGGTTTTATTGTGAAAGGGTCAGGGGGTTGTTTCCGGGTTCACGAAAGACGTTCTCTTAAGTTGCTCTAAAGTGTCGCATTGAATCCTTGTGTAAAAACACGACAGCCTCCACTCAGAAACGTGAACAGAGAGGCGGAGACATTATTAAATCAGCAGTTTATCATAGCGCCAAAGACACGGTCAGTCTCAGCTGTGGAAGAAGGCGGCTAAAGCGTTAGCCATCTTGTTAGCCGCTAAGGACCGTTTCTTTGGCGATGTGATGAGCTGCTGATTTATTAATGTCTCCACGTCCTTCTGCTCCTCTCATGAAAGCGCTGCAGTGCGCGCACGACTAAATGAGCTTGGACCCGTGGTTTGTTTAATGAAGCAGGAGGCTGTAAAAAAAAACTCGGTTCTGCCGTTTCACGCTCCACTCCGCTGTTTAAATGGTGAAAAAGATTCGTAGATCCGAGCCTTCGTCGGGATTATTTTCAGCATCGTCTACAAAAATATTTTTTCTGCCCTCATCTGACCATTTAAATCCAAACTAGCTCAGGAAAAACATTGTTTTTCCCCCTCAGCAGCTGCGTCGCGGCTCTTCATATCTGCCGTGTTTACTTCTTGTTGTGCTGAAAGTCTCCGCGGCTCCGCCCTCCTGCAGCCTGCAGGAAGGAGGGGCTGGGTCTGTGCTGCTCAGTGAAGGAGAAGGAGGGGGGCGAGTGGGAGAAAACAGACAGACGGTGGATTCTCGATATAAACGATATAGTCTCGTCTTATATCTCTTTAGAAAAAATCTCGATATTTTAAAAATATCGATATATCGCCCAGCCCTAATTGTCACTTAAGAAACGAACAACAGAGCAGAATTTTACACTGAAACACTTCACCCTCCAACCCTCTAGAGGGCGTCTCCATCAGCTTTAAGGAGAGCTGACAAGGCAACCAGTTTCCTCTGTGGCTTTGACCAGAGGGTCTCGCAGTAAAATCACACAACACAACGTTCTGTTCACAGATCAGAGAGCAGGTTTCTCTAAAGCTGACCAACGCTTACTTTAACTTTACACACAAAAAAAACTTTGAACAGAACGCAGCGTTTTGCGCATGCGTCCGATGGCAAAACTACGGCAAGCCGGACGAAGTTAGCTTATAGCTTCGCAACTTAGCGCTCGAAGAAAATACTTTAACACCACTTATGCACAGTTTTAAACTAAAAAAAGTAAAGATTAAATCTGACAACTCTGATTTAAAGCTGACCAACGCTTACTTTAACTTTCGACAAAAAAAAAAAACTTTCGACGGAACACAGCGTTCTGCGCATGCGTCCGATGGCAACACTACGGCAAGCCGGACGAAGTTAGCTTATAGCTTTGTGAATTAGGAGTTTTTATTAATGATTTTCTGACTAAATGTTGATCAATTTTTAAGTTAATAATTAATGCTTAATGCAACACTTGTGAGAAAAAACATTTTAGTTCAAGATGTTTCATTAAAGTCTTGAAGTGGGGGGTTTTGTGGCTTTGCTTCAAAGGTCCAGGGTTTCTTTGAATGATAAGGGGTCCCATCCTTCTCGAAAAACTGGTCTTTGATGGAATGAATGCATATCACCCATCTCACTTCAAACTTTGCAGTTCTTCTGAAAGGGAGTTAGGCAAATAATATGTTTCCATGCATCTCACAGCCAAGTTTGTGAGATGTTGACGAGCACAGCTCAGCAATTAAGGGCAGGCTGACATTGTGGCTGACAGATGAAACAGAAACAGTGCCTGGTACTGTCTTGAGGAGCAAGGTTTGATTGAAAACATATTTGATGGGAGTGAATGAAGTCATACTCCACAAAGGTATAAAATGAGTTCTGTTCAGATAAACATTGAGGTCTACCGAGGGTTTGATCAACGCCCGGTTTTGCATTGAAGAACATCTCCCACTGAACGAAGCGGCCTCCTCGTTTGCATTCAACGGTGAGGGATTCTGATCTTTTTATTTCAATGCCTTTTTCTGAGTGTGTGTGAAAGCTTGAAGGCTTTGCTGTTGTTCGTGGCGGGGTTTAAAATTGATGCTTAACCCTAGCAAATAACAGTATGTGTATCTGAACATGTATGTTTTTACTTTTTCTGTCACAAGACTTCTTTAATAAATATTCATTATTTTTAATTAAGTCTGTTTGTTTTCTTCCAAACCAGTAAGTGTGCCCACCTTTCAAGAATCCAAAAAGATGATGAAACATTAATTATTTGGGGTTGATCTGAAATTTCATAAAGCATTTGGCGACGAGGATGGGATGAATTAGGAGTTTTTATTAATGATTTTCTGACTAAATGTTGATCAATTTTTAAGTTAATAATTAATGCTTAATGCAACACTTGTGAGAAAAAACATTTTAGTTCAAGATGTTTCATTAAAGTCTTGAAGTGGGGGGTTTTGTGGCTTTGCTTCAAAGGTCCAGGGTTTCTTTGAATGATAAGGGGTCCCATCCTTCTCGAAAAACTGGTCTTTGATGGAATGAATGCATATCACCCATCTCACTTCAAACTTTGCAGTTCTTCTGAAAGGGAGTTAGGCAAATAATATGTTTCCATGCATCTCACAGCCAAGTTTGTGAGATGTTGACGAGCACAGCTCAGCAATTAAGGGCAGGCTGACATTGTGGCTGACAGATGAAACAGAAACAGTGCCTGGTACTGTCTTGAGGAGCAAGGTTTGATTGAAAACATATTTGATGGGAGTGAATGAAGTCATACTCCACAAAGGTATAAAATGAGTTCTGTTCAGATAAACATAGAGGTCTACCGAGGGTTTGATCAACGCCCGGTTTTGCATTGAAGAACATCTCCCACTGAACGAAGCGGCCTCCTCGTTTGCATTCAACGGTGAGGGATTCTGATCTTTTTATTTCAATGCCTTTTTCTGAGTGTGTGTGAAAGCTTGAAGGCTTTGCTGTTGTTCGTGGCGGGGTTTAAAATTGATGCTTAACCCTAGCAAATAACAGTATGTGTATCTGAACATGTATGTTTTTACTTTTTCTGTCACAAGACTTCTTTAATAAATATTCATTATTTTTAATTAAGTCTGTTTGTTTTCTTCCAAACCAGTAAGTGTGCCCACCTTTCACGGACTGACAAAGATGTTAAAACATTAATTATTTGGGGTTGATCTGAAATTTCATAAAGCACTTTGCAACTTAGCACTCGAAGAAAAGACTTTAACACCGCTTACGCACAGTTTTCAACACAAAAAAAATATTGATTATCTCTGACAACTCTGATTGTACACTTCAACACCACTTATGCACAGTTTTAAACAAAAAAAAGTAAAGATTAAATCGGACAACTGTGATTTTCTGCGGTTAGCCGGTAGAAGACAAATCTCTATCGTAGGCTAAATTTATATCGTTTCTACCGTGTACCGGTTATATCGCGCATCTCTAGTGGAAACCCCCTCCTGTAAGTTTTAAGCTCCCCTAAGTTTAATTTCCAGCTCCCCCCTTCCCTCCTGTAAGTTTCAAGCTACCCTAAGTTTCGTTTCGGTACCGTATTTTCTGCTGCTTTTCAATGGGAGCGCGTTCGTAAAGCGCATTCGTAAAGCGCGTTCGTAAAGTTGAATCGCCGTAAGTCGAGACCGCCGTAAGTCGAGGACTACCTGTAATGAGTGAACGAGCATCTACAGTGCCCATTAGGAGCAGGGACGTGCAGAGGGGGGGGCTATGGGGGCTTGAGCACCTGCCCCTTTTGCTCCTTGCCCCCAAGTGCCCTTTTGGTCAAAAAAAAAAAAAATTTTTTTTTTTTTTTTAAATTTCCTATTCCTAAGCCCTCCTCTGACACATAATAACGTACTAAAATTATTTATTTTATTTTATTATTATTATTTTTGTATTTTTGCAAGAAAAACAACATAATAAGCCCTCCGGTCATGTACCAACACTACATTCCCCACAATGCAACAGTAGTAGTAGGGGTGGGGCCAAACTGATCTGGAGTCGTGTCTCATGAACCCAGAGTAATAAGACCTGCCTCACATTCACATTAGGGTCAGTGGGGGAGCTGCCCCCCTTGGGGGCATTACCGTTGGGGGGGCATGGCCCCACGTTTTCGAGACATGACCAACAGAAAACTGCTGCTGCACAGTTGTTTTAAGAAGGGGCAGATATGATAAGATTTTTTTCTTCTTCTGCTACCTTTCATTTTATATCTTGTTTTTTTCTTTCATGTGTTTGTAAATTGTCTTTGTGTTTTAAATCTGAAATGAATAAATAATATAAAATGAATAAAAATAAATAAATAAGAAGAGAACAAAAATAGCAAAAATGCTTAAAAGTTGGAAGTTTGTTTTTAAACAGTTCACCATGATGGAAAAGAAGATTTTGGATCTTAGATTCAGTTTGGGTGGAAAGCTTGATGCAGCTCTGCTTTTCTGAATGGACCATCTTCATCTCCACTGCAAGTGTAGCAAACCAGGCAGCTCTTTCTTTTATAGATTACAGTACACTAAAAAGTTGCATTGTGCCCTTGTTTACATTTTTAATAGTGTAAATCTGTAAAGACAAAATATATCTGGTGGTGTAGCTCTGATTTACATATCTTGCTAAATCGCAGGTTTGAATATTGCAATGCTTTCCTATAACAAAGTAGACCTGCAGAAAGAAATTACTAATAAAATATTTTACATATGGATACAGTAGTTGTATGTTCTATGTAGATGCTGGTGAAGATTCTATTACAAATAAAGTCCAATTGATCTTGTATTGAACACCTTTTTGTTCTATGTAGAGGTTTTCCTAAGCTTTGATAGTATATCTCACAATTTTGTAATTTATCATTGTTTATTTAACTCTGAAAGCTATGTGACTTTGTTAATATTCTGTCCTAAAATGCGGTTAGATGTGCCCCCTTTTTTTTTTTTTTGAGCACCTGCCCCTTTAGTGGGCTCTGCACGCCCCTGATTAGGAGTAGTCACCGTCTTGGATGTTTAACTCTTTATACTGCTATTATGTCAGTCATGATCTATATAAATAAGCCTTTCTGGCAAAAAAATATCAAAATAAAAAGGTCAAAGTAAAATCTAATTTCTACAAATTAATGCTACTTAAACAAAAAATGTCATGTAAATATTCACCCATTTTTAAAGTAGTTGTCCTACTTCAATTAAAAAAAAACAAGATCATTACAAAGTATAAAAAGTCGGGATGGATACAAAAGGATTTCCAAGGCCCAAACACCCCCTTTCTAATGAATTTATCATCAATAAACAGAAGGAAGGGGCATGTGTAAACCTACCAAGAGCAGGCTGTCCTCACAGACTGAGTGAGAGAGCAAGAAGGAGAGCAATGAGAGAGACCACCAAGACACCTGAGACCACTCTGAAGGAGGTACAGGCTTCAGCAGGTGAGATGGAGCGACTGTGCTCCTCCTCCAACAGAACGGGGACATTTCATGTCCTAAGAGCCAGCTTTAGTCATAGCACCAAGACCCCTGCCTTTGACTGCTGCCCATAGCACATTGCACCTGACTCATATGGCCCATTCTGCAGGTGGTGTGCCAACAAGAAGGCAAATCTGAGCCATCTGGGCTCCATGGGTAGAGGCCTGGTCACCAGGTGCTCGCCTGACTCCAGGGTGGGAGTCAGGCCCAAGTGAGAGTCATCAAGCTCCTTGTTGTCTTCTGTCCATACGAATATTTAGTTGTGTTTAGTTTTACAAATATTAAGCTAAAATTTGGTATAGTAGTAGCTGAGAGCTATTGCTAACAAATCCTCCAAGCGCAAGCAGATCTTGTGAAATCTTGTGATATGACGGGATTGTATGTACCGGGCGGGTACATGATTTAATATTCACAGTACGACCGGAATGGCTACAACCCTGCTCCTTCTCGCCATAAGACGACCTTAATCTAAAACTCTGCCATGAAAGGCCGTGGATGATAGGCCTGGCACGATAACAAATTTTGCTGGACTCAGAAATTAGTGCAATAAACGATAATCCATCCATTATCTTTTACCCGCTTCTTCCATTTTGGGTTACGGAGGTCGCTGGTGCCCATGTCCAGCAATCACTGTGCGAGGGGCGGGGTACACCCTGGAAGAGTCGCAAGTCCATCACAGGGACACAGAGACAAACGAGATAAACAACCATTCCTTCTCTCACTCACACCTAGGGACAATTTAGAGTTACCTATCAGCCTAACATGCACGTTTTTCACAGAAAATGCCATTTCTCAGTGTATCTTAGAGTTACAATTTGATTTGGTAGTAGCTGAGAGTAATTTCCAACTCATAATTAGAGTACGGCGTCTCACAACAGCATGAGATTGTGCATTTAGTTCATTTTGTAGTTTGACCAAAATGTCTAGTCGTACAAAACTCTGACGTGAAAGGTGGTGGGGATATGCATTCCTTTACTGAATGCTAGGTCTTTGGTTTAAACATGATCACCCTCAGCTCCATTACTCTACAATGAGAGTGGGACAAACGAGTCCTGATAATAGGCAGCAGCACTTCACTGACTGCACTGGACTCTGGACATGCATCAAGGAGCAGCAGCCATTAGAAAAACTGCTAAATAGATCCACAGGCTAAGAATAAACTCTTCTAAAAACAAGTAGGATGAACTGGCTGCCTTTACCACTTCTACCAGTGGAAAACATGAAACTGTATCATCAGGGTGACTATGACCAACCCAGTGACTGCCTGTCCTTAACGAGCATCGGGAGAGGTTCATCTCCCTCCAGAGCTCCTGTCACAGAACAGCAAACCAGTGGCGTACTTTAGAAGCTTCTTACCGTGATGCTTATTACAGTATTTTGTCAGAAGCACAATAACTTTGCCTTTAGGTGAGGCTTTTATTTATGTTTCTGTAGCTAACGACTCGGACTATATTATGTAGCTAAATGTTAACTAAACCAGTGGTGTAGTCTACATTTTTATAGTGGGTATACTGTGCTTAGAAACCAAAGTACACCAGTAAGTACAATGTAATCATTAATTTATTTTGATTTTTAAGCGTACAGTATTGAACATTTCAAAATCTCTCTGATGCATATAGTACAACAAACTGTGTACAACAGTTGGCTTTGTATTAAAAACATTATAGAGTTCATAAAACAGTATCAAAGCAAAACATGTTCAAGTATTACCATAAGTAGTAAGCACAGAAATATTAACTCTACAAAAAAACTGGTTGAACCAAATCAATGTGTCTATAAAATGTTCCAGATGTGTTGACAGTGACATGAGACCATGCCACGTATCATTGCCAATGATACGTGGCATGGTCTTTTGTCATTGGGCACTTCTAAGTGGGTATACTGAAATTTCCAAGCTTTTCTAGTGTGTATACTCAGTATGCCCATGTATCACATAGACTACACCACTGAATTAAACATACGTTGAGCAACTGAAATGCTGCATTTAAAATATATATATATATATATATATATTTACAATTAATTACCTGATTCCCACTGATTAGAGCAGAAATACCTAAATCTACTGTAAGAATAACACAAGGTTGTTAAAAAAAACAGAACCAAAAGTCTAAATGATGTACCTTTTTGGTAACATTTGAAACCAGATCAAAGTTTGGACATGTGGACATTGAGCATGTTGAGATGATCTGGATCAGCGTATACCACAGAGTGTTCCAGTTCTGGACAATATCCAACAACTTCACAGAACCATTGAAGAGGAGTGGACCAACATTCCACAGGCCACAGTCAACAACCTGATTAACTCTAAGTGAAGATGTGTTGCACCATGTGAGCCAATGGTGGTCACACCAGAGACTGACCGGTTTTCTGAAACGACTCACCCTGAAGCTGTAAACGATGAAGACCAAACAGATGAAGAGGAGACTGTCAGCCACAGAGCTGGGGCCTCATGTACAAAGATGTACATGGATTTCTAACTGAAACATGGCGTATGCTTAAATCAAGTAAGCAGCGTACGCACAAATAAATCCAGATGTATGATGTGTACGCATGAATCCAAGCACACGTCCTTTGTACATCCCAGTCAATGTGGAGATGAGGGAATACCTGACTTCTCCCTTGACACGCCTCCATCTAAATACAGGTAGTCCCCGACTTACGAGCACATCGAGATACGAGGTTCCGGACTTACGAGCTGACTAACGAACAGTAAAGTTGTACAGAACATACAGAAAATACAGCACTGGTATGTGTTTTTAGATGAAAGTGTGTTAGCTAACAGTTTGTAAACAAGTTTCTGAGCATGTTTATGAACTAGTATGTACGTTTGTGTTGAAAAACGAGTGTTCGTAGTAGCGCTAGCATGAATTTTCCGACTTACGACCGAAAATCCGGACTTACGAGCGACACATGTTTCGTGTTCCGACATACAAAATTTCGTGTTACGAGCACCTCGTACGAATGGAACTCGCTCTTAAGTCGGGGACCACCTGTATGTAAAATAGATTTTGCATGTGGGATTCTCAGATTTAGTCTTTTAGGTTTCATGTTAGCTCCAAGTTCATATAAAAACTCAAGCTAATCACGTTTGATCGTTTCAACCCATATATTGCACATTGTATGCTTCCTTTATATTTGTCCACTGTTGTCATCACTCTGTTAAAATCAGGTCTCTCTTGTAAACGAGTCGCCGAGGCTCAATGGGATTAACCTGTATGTATCAATAAAAGTTGAAGGAAAAAAAATAAAAGCATAAGGAAAAACACAAAATATAAATGTATCTTAACTTCAACAGAGGATGCCATCTCAGCTGTGGTCCACACTGCTCTCACCCACCTGGAGTAGAAGGTCTCCTAACTATTCACACTAGGACTAAGCCCCTCCATTTGTAACTGGGTACTGGACTTCTCAACAAACAGACCTCAGTCAGTGAAGATCCACAACTTCTCCTCCTCCACCATAACCCTCAGCACTGGCTCTCCTCAAGGATGTGTGCTGAGCCCTCTCCTGTTCACTCTGCTCACATATGATTGTACAGCCACCCATCCAGGCTGNACATACGTTGAGCAACTGAAATGCTGCATTTAAAATATATATATATATATATATATATTTACAATTAATTACCTGATTCCCACTGATTAGAGCAGAAATACCTAAATCTACTGTAAGAATAACACAAGGTTGTTAAAAAAAACAGAACCAAAAGTCTAAATGATGTACCTTTTTGGTAACATTTGAAACCAGATCAAAGTTTGGACATGTGGACATTGAGCATGTTGAGATGATCTGGATCAGCGTATACCACAGAGTGTTCCAGTTCTGGACAATATCCAACAACTTCACAGAACCATTGAAGAGGAGTGGACCAACATTCCACAGGCCAGTCAACAACCTGATTAACTTTAAGTGAAGATGTGTGGCACCATGTGAGGCAATGGTGGTCCCACCAGAGACTGACCGGTTTTCTGAAACGACTCACCCTGAAGCTGTAAACGATGAAGACCAAACAGATGAAGAGGAGACTGTCAGCCACAGAGCTGGGGCCTCGTGTACAAAGATGTGTATGGATTTCTAACTGAAACATGGCGTATGCTTGAATCAAGAAAGCAGCGTACGCACAAAATAAATCCAGATGTATGATGTGTACGCATGAACCCAAGCACACGTCCTTTGTACATCCCAGTCAATGTGGAGTTGAGTGCACATGAGGGAATACCTGACTTCTCCCTTGACACGCCTCCATCTAAATACAGGTAGTCCCCGACTTACGAGCACATCGACATACGAGGTTCCGGACTTAAGAGCTGGCTAACAAACAGTAAAGTTGTACAGAACATACAGAAAATACAGCACTGGTATGTGTTTTTAGATGAAAGTGTGTTAGCTAACAGTTTGTAAACAAGTTTCTGAGCATGTTTATGAACTAGTATGTACGTTTGTGATGAAAAACAAGTGTTCGTAGTAGCGCTAGCATGAATTTTCCGACTTACGACTGAAAATCCGGACTTACGAGCGACACATGTTTCGTGTTCCGACATTCAAAATTTCGTCTTACGAGCACCTCGTACGAATGGAACCAGGACCACCTGTATGTAAAATAGATTTTGCATGTGGGATTCTCAGATTTAGTCTTTTAGGTTTCATGTTAGCTCCAAGTTCATATAAAAACTCAAGCTAATCACGTTTGATCGTTTCAACCCATATATTGCACATTGTATGCTTCCTTTATATTTGTCCACTGTTGTCATCGCTCTTTGTTAAAATCAGGTCTCTCTTGTAAACGAGTCGCCGAGGCTCAATGGGATTAACCTGAATGTATCAATAAAAGTTGAAGGAAAAAAAATAAAAGCATAAGGAAAAACACAAAATATAAATGTATCTTAACTTCAACAGAGGATGCCATCTCAGCTGTGGTCCACACTGCTCTCACCCACCTGGAGTAGAAGGTCTCCTAACTATTCACACTGGGACTAAGCCCCTCCATTTGTAACTGGGTACTGGACTTCTCAACAAACAGACCTCAGTCAGTGAAGATCCACAACTTCTCCTCCTCCACCATAACCCTCAGCACTGGCTCTCCTCAAGGATGTGTGCTGAGCCCTCTCCTGTTCACTCTGCTCACATATGATTGTGCAGCCACCCATCCAGGCTGTCATATTGTAAAGTTTGCAGATGATACAGCGGTGGTGGGATGCATCACAAACAATGATGAGTCCAGCTACAGGCAGGAGGTGGAACACCTGGAGAGCTGGTGCAAGGAGAACAACCTTCACATCAATGTGAAGAAGACAAAGGATTTGAGCTGGTCTGAGAGCCCAGTCCTCACCTCCTTCTACAGGTGTGCAGTGGAGAGCATCCTGTGCTCCAGCATCAACGTGTGGCATGGAGGCTGCACAGCTGCAGAAAGAAAAGCTTTACAGAGAGTGGTGAAGGCTGCACAGAAGATGTTGGAGTCAGTCTCCCCACCATCACAGACATTTACACCTCCAGATGCAGGAAGAGAGCCACCTGCATCATGAAGGACCCCACTCACCCAGCACACACACTTTTTGTCCCACTCCCCTCAGGCAGGAGGTTGAGGAGCATTAAGTGTAGAACCACTAGACTGAGGAACAGCTTCTACCCTGAGGCTGTTAGACTCATGAATCTCTAATCAGAAAAATCACTGTAATGCCACTTTAACTGGACATCTGACACTTATCTGTGCTGCTGATTTGCTATAATCATACCCGTCTGCTCACAACAGACTCATGTTCAAACTGCTGTTTAATATATTACATTATTATTGTTTAGTGTATCTCTTGTTTACCGTTTCTTCTTTTTTTATATACAGTAGCCTACTTTATATTATTGCTATTTTTGGGTGTAACTGGGACTTTGAGTACACAGTTTTGTTCCACCTTATGTACCACATGTGATGCGAATGACAATAAAGTCACCTTGAACTTTATTGTCAGACATTAACTTCTTAGCCTTGACTGCTTGTGTTTTAGTCTACACTACAAGCTATGTACCCAGAATGCACTGCGCTAATTATCAAATGTAATACAGTAAACATATACAAGTTTTTAAGGAATAAGGAGTTTTCACGTGTCACAAACATAAACTTTTAGTAGAATAATGAAATAACATAGTAAAGCCAATATGTGCAGGTAGTGAGAGATATCTGTATCATTCATGATTAATTATATATACAGTATTATAAATAATCAGTCCATTTTGAATTAGACAAAATGTACATTTCATTGTGGTTTCATGCTGATGGGTTAATGGTAACATTTTCTTTCAATATTTAAAATGTACCGCTAGTATGTCAGAAATACCACAGTTGAAGTAAATACCATCACACAAGTCTATCTTTAGGAGTTCTGTAAATAGCTAACCAATTATCAAGTGTTTTTGAATAATGATCTTCTAATGAAGTTTTAATGAAATATAGTTTGCACTTCAGTGAGAAGAACATTTAGTCCATGACTCGGTTATCCATTAAGGTTCCGCCTCGTCAGACAGAACACCCTGCTGGCTCCAGTATCGGACAGGCTCAATGACAGGTGTCGTGCCGCACACCGTTCCTCCAGCAGATAAGAGGGTTTCCTTTAGTTTTGCCGCTTGAACTTGCACATCCGCAATGAAACAACACGTGAAGAACAATCATTTTAAAAAAGGACTGTTTGACATTGACGAACTGGTTTACGGTTTATGGAAACGAACGGAACCTATTCTGCCGGGCGCACCAAATTTTGTACGACACCTGCCGTCGCGGGTTCTCCTCTGCCATTTAAACGTCGCTTGTGGCTTTTAATAGCACAGACAGCTGTTTGTTTGTTTTTAATGGGTAAGAAATACATATCCAGCTGTAAAATAAAAGTCACGATAAATAAACCCCTCAGCCAGGGGTCGTGTCCGATAACGGGTGTCGTCCGATAATGGGCGCATGCGAGTTGCGTTTACCTGTAACGGGAAAGAGGCGCTCTTGTTGCCCACGTACCCCCGGACTACATGGCTCTGAATGGACAGAACACGGCATTCCATGGCGCCTCGCGGTCAGCCGAGGACAGAAGCAGATAATCCGTTGTTCAGACACCACCACGGCCACTCATAGCAACACGACACAGCGGGACTTGAAACGTAAAAACACGACGCCGGTCTGAATGGAGCGACGTTAGTTAGCCCGTGTTAGCTAGCCAATTGAGTGTAGGCAATCTGTGTGACCGCCTAAACACGATGACGTCAGCACAGCTGGATTCTGATGGACCTGCTTTTTCCTTTTGTTTATGTTTATGTTTATGTTTATTAAATTTGTTCATTTTTTTACAAAAGAAACACAATACAAGACAATCCCATTAATGATACGTACACAATGTAAAAAAATGAAAGGAAGCAGAAAGAAGAATAAATCTTATTATATCTTTTACACACATCATTTCCTCCCGCTTTGCGCAGCTGAGTCATTCCGCGCATTATTTCACATTATCAGGTTATTTATAAATAATAAAGGTGGATGTAGTGTGTGTGTGTGTCCTTGTTTATGTTACTTTGTGAGGCCCATTTTTCTGAGTTATACCAAATTGTGAGGACCAACTGCTTCTTATGGGGCCCAAAGCCCGGGCCCCATAAGAAGAAGTCCCGTTGGTGGGTTAGGGGTTAGGTTTAGGACTAAGGTGTGAATTGAGGATGTGTTAAGTTTAGGGTAAGGTATGCATTGGTAAGTGTTAGGTTTAGGGTAAAGGTCAGGGTTAGGCTATAGAAATGAATGAAAAATGAATGGAAGTCAATGCAATGGCCCCACACAGATAGAAAAACAAACGTGTGTGTCGTGTGTGCGCGCGCGCGTGTGTGTGTGTGTGTGTGTTCTCTGACAGAGTCGTGACTGGGGGATTTGACTCCACAAAAGGTTGCATGTGCCACCTCTCAGCAGCAGGGATCAAACATACAGTTTGGAAATGCAGGTGAAAAAGAGAGAAAAGCAACTTATCATTTAATAAAGTTGTTATAGAGCAGGGAGAAAAAACAACAACATTTGTTGTATGATGTTTGTTTTGCCACTGCATTCACTTTGAAAACAACATGAAAATCAGCATGTTGCAGTATATGACACAGGTATGACTGGAGTGGTCTTCCAAAAAGCTTTATAAAGTTTTAACAACGGGTCATTATCATGTCGAGGCTGGATTCTTGCAATTGATTATTATCCATCCATACATCCATTTTCGTCCGCTTATCCGGGGTCGGGTCGCGGGGGTAGCAGCCTAAGTAGGGAGGCCCAGACTTCCCTCTCCCCAGCCACTTGGAGCAGCTCCTCTGGGGGAATCCCAAGGCGTTCCCAGGCCAGCCGAGAAACATAGTCCCTCCAGCGTGTCCTGGGTCTTCCTCTGGGTCTCCTCCCGGTGGGACATGCCCGGAACACCTCACCAGGGAGGCGTCCAGGAGGCATCCTAACCAGATGCCCGAGCCACCTCAACTGGCTCCTCTCGATGTGGAGAAGCAGCGGCTCTACTCCGAGTCCCTCCCGGATGACTGAGCTTCTCACCCTATCTCTAAGGGAGAGTCCAGACACCCTGCGGAGAAAACTCATTTCAGCCGCTTGTATCCGAGATCTCGTTCTTTCGGTCACAACCCAAAGCTCATGACCATAGATGAGGGTGGGAACGTAGATCGATCGGTAAATTGAGAGCTTTGCCTTTCGACTCAGCTCTCTCTTCACCACGACAGACCGGTACAGCGCCCGCTTCACTGCGGATGCTGCACCTATCCGCCTATCGATCTCACGCTCCAGTTTTCCCTCATTCGTGAACAAGACCCCGAGATACTTAAACTCCTCCACTTGGGGCAGGACCTCCTCCCCGACCCGGAGAGGGCACTCTACCCTTTTCCGGCTCAAGACCATGGCCTCGGATTTGGAGGAACTGATCCTCATCCCGGCCGCATCACACTCGGCTGCAAACCGCTCCAGTGAAAGCTGTAGATCACGATCTGATGAAGCCAATAGGACCACATCATCTGCAAAAAACAGAGAAGCGATTCTAAGGCCACCAAAACGGATCCTCTCAACACCTTGGCTGCGCCTAGAAATTCTGTCCATAAAAGTTATGAACAGAATCGGTGACAAAGGGCAACCTTGGCGGAGTCCAACTCTCAATTGATTATTATCTGGGTGTAAAATAAACTTCTTTAAAAAGTCTTCTTCTGATCCAACAAACTTTCTTTAAAAAGTCTTCAGCTGATCCAAAATGCTGCTGCCAGAGTTTTAATGAGAGATCATATCTCTCCAGTTGTAGCTTTTCTGTTGTCTGCCTGTCAATTTCAGAATAGAATTCAAAATCTTACTTACAACATATAGCTCCATCTTATATTACAGATCTTACTGTTCCATATTTCCTTACAGAGCACTTTGCCCACAGACTGCAGGTTTACTTGTGGTTCCTGATTCCAAAAGCAGAGTGGGAGGAAGATCTTTCAGTTGTCAGGCTCCTCTCTTGTGGAACCAACTTCCAGTTTCTGTCTGTGAGGCTGACACATTGTCCAGTTTGAAGATTAGGATGAAGTACCGGTATTTCCTTTTTGATAAATCCTATAGTTGGGGTTGGCTTGGGTTTCCTGAGCTATCCCTTAGTTATGCTGCTAAAGGCTTAGACTGCTGGAGGACAAACTGACCACGTTTCTTCACTCCGCTGCCGTCTTTACTTACCGTACTCTACTTGTTTTGTATTTGTATTTTTCTATCATCTATGTGTTTTTTTGTCTTTCTTCCAATAGGAGGTGGGTGATTCTTTTTTTGGGGCAACATTCATGTCCGCATGTTTCTCTTACCCTGATTTTTTTCTAAAATGTGCCAAATATTTACAACAAAGTATTTTAATTATACACTTAGATGTTTGCCATCATTCAAATATAAATGAAATGCATTTAAAATATTATTTTGTACTTTACACACCTTTTTGGTGACATAGATGGTCAATTTTATTGTGTCCGCAGTGCAGTGTAAAATATTTCCTCAATAAGTTTAAACAATAAAATTAAATTAAAAAAGAAATTTCTTCAATAATTTGATTGACTGGACTAAACCTTATTTTATTATGAAACTGAATCTGTTGAAACTATTTTTTTTATTTGATATTTTCTTGATATTATACATGTCCCAGTAGTAACTTTCCACCCTGTTAGAATGTTTCCTTTTTGCCCTCAAAAGACTACAATTCCATAAAAGCCATTTACAAGAAGAAGACATCAATTGGTTTTGGAGGGAATTCAACCATGGAAAACAAGTTAAGCTTCATCTGTCACTCTCTCCTTACTTTTTTTAATCTTAAATATATTAAACCTGTATGCGTCAACCTTAAAGTTCCACCCTGTTAAGATAAATTGTGGGAAATGTTTATTTGGTAGAATTTAAAAAACAACATATTAGATTTAGTCATTAAAGGTTTGCTATTCTGTTGAAGGTTAGCTAGCTAAATGTTGACCACATAAAGAGCTACAGCTAGATTAGCTAAAAAAATTCCACCCTGTTATGTTCCACCCTGTTAGGTTTATGAACCAAACAAGGTGTAACAAGGACCTAACAGGGTGGAAATTCAGGTAAAACGTAATCACATATACATGTAATTATTACTTTACCTGTAATTATTATTTTATCCAGCCCTGAGCTTGACCATTATTAATTTCTTATTGCTAAACATGTCAGTGATGTAACAAAATATTTAAAACTTAAAATATTACTCTTTTTATTTTCAAAAGTCCTGAAGCCAAAATGTTGCCGCAAAAAAAGAATCACCCAGGTACACCTGCACCCATCTGGACCTGCCATTCTGTGTTTGTTTGTTTTTTCTTCCTGTCCTCTCAAACCGAGCGGGTCGAAGCAGATGACTACTCTTCCTGAGCCTGGTTCTGCTGGAAGCTTTTTCCTGTTAAAAATGACTTTTTCCTTTCTACTGTCTCCTTTGCGCTTGCTCAGGATGGGAGACTGTGATGAAGTGAAGATTCAAGAGTCTTCTGGCTTCCTTCTTAGATAGAGAACTTTTGCTAATTGTTTTATGTATGTTTGTAAATGTTTTTGTTCAGTGTCCTGAGACAACTTCTATTGTTCCCTTATCAGTTAGTACACTCGGTGCAACACATTGACTATGGGAATTGCGCCGCCGCACGGTTCACCTGAAGTAATACAATCACGCCTTTTCTAAAGGCAGGTGGGCGTCAGCGTCAGCAATAAGGCCCTGTCCTCTTTGCATAAAAGGGGCTGACGCCCCACCTTCATTCTCTTTTGCCCTTCACCTCGCTTCACATCTGAACTTCGCAGGACTCTCTGTGACTGGATCGCTCGACTGGAGGTGAGCTCGCTCCCTGCCCTGAGCGTTACAGAGAAACTTTCCTGTGAGCACTGGGATTAGTGGAGGCTAACCCAGTGCCGTCTACCTAAAATTTCGAGGTTTTTTCTGCTCTTTTCGCAGCTCAGCTACGAGACAAAATTAGCTGCGCCACGCGACCTGCGTAGCTAATGGCTGCGGCTAGCTACCGAGAGCAGCTTGACGTGAGGACTTCTTCGCGACGGTTAGCGGACGGCTAACTGGCTACAACTCGATGTCTCTCCTCAGCCATGACTCCGGAGGAATGCAAGAGAAAGTTGAAGAACTCCAACAAAAACAGCAGGCCAAAGAGCCCCGGCTCCCGAGCCTGCCCCAGCAGATGTGGTTATTCCCTCTCAGCGACGGACACCAATGGAGCATAGTGGGTGTAATGTAATACTGATAGAAATATATTTCAATTCCCCTTTTGACATGACAAACATCATGTCAACAAAATCCTATATGTTCTATGTGAGAATGCAATTAAAAACTTGATACACATTGGAAATCTCTAACATTCCCTCCCACAGCAATATTACATTTAAGTTACCCACCCAGAATATAAAACCCTCATATAAAATAAGCAATAATATAAATGGTAATAAAAACTAAACAGAAAATATACGGTAACCGTCAGAGCTTATATGCTGGAAACGCAATAGAAAACTAACAATTTAAAAAATAAATGTAACAAAAAGCAAAGAAATCAACCAAAAACAAAGAATGAAAATAAAATAAACAAAACAACAAATAAATGTAACAAGAAATAAACAAAACAAACGGAAAAAGTAATAAAGAATAAACAAAAACAAACAAAAATAAACAAAAATAAATGTAAAAATGAAACCATAAAACAAATAAAAATAAAAACAAAACAATAAAATGAAGCGGGCTGTCCCTCCTATCAAATATCACGCCTCAACAGGGTATATGCAGGAATAATGAAGTTAAATTCAATACCTTAAAAGGCGTTCAATAAAAAACAAATGGACTTTAACTTGACTTTATAAATCCAATACTTTCTCAAAAACCCTTAAATTACCCAAAATTGAATTATCAACTCTTAACAAACTTCAAAACATTGCATATACTCTGCTCCATTTCAGGTATGTGTTAACCTTAGCAAAGAATGTGAACTATGCTTTAGCCAAGTCAGGCCATCTCATCTTCATCATCATAGACACCTGTGAGGAGAAAAACCCTACACTGTTGACTAGTCTGATATCTGAGAAAAGCTCAACTGCTCTTATTCAGAGATGTCTGTGATAAGGGCTAAGACCACATTCAGAAAATTAAACACTTAATCTATGATTAATCTAATCAGAACAGAAAACACAAAAATCCTTCCATAACCTGTCAAACTCAAATATCTTATTCACATCCATTTCCTATATATATATATATTATTCTCTGTACCAGAATGTTCTACCACAAACATTTCCTATCAGTAAAATTCACCGCTAGGCTACTCTTAACAAAGTGCAGCTAAAATGTATCCTCTAAAACATTTCTAATTATCGTTCAAATCTAAGAATTAAAATTGATAAAACTAAATTATATCTATAGGAAAATAGTGAAAACCCTGTACACCTTTCTCAAAAATCTATCAACACACAACTATTGTACTCACATTCACAGGCACAAACATATATATATTCACATTAATCTGTCTGTAACATTCACATTCTGTCTGACTCATTCATCTCAACAACCTTCAATCCTTCTGGATCTCCTGGATCAAACTCACAGTCATTCTTCACAGGTGTAAGAATAACCATATGTATCCTTTCAACATATGGTGTAAACAACAATTGAGAGGTTTCAACAAATAATGAGAAAGCCTTGGCATATATTAGTGATTAGTTGGTTAGTTTGTTAGTTAATGTGATTAGTTCTGCTCTGCTGCATGTTCCACCTGTTAACCTGTAAGATAAATAAATAAAAATGGTGCAGGGAAATAGATTTTCCCTTCATTGGTTACACTGCAACATTAAGCATTCATTCAACATTAATTAATCTGCTGAAAAGGGGAGGAATGTAAACCCAGTTATGGTAAGGTTTCTCTGCTTGTCCATCACAGCTGTGGAAACATGTGATTGTAAAGTGCATTTCCCCTTTTCAAATATAAATTATTCACAATTTTATCTTACACGTTCTGTCACAGGGCTGACAGATCATCAGCAGTCCAGATTTGACCTGTAATGAAAAATAAGAAAAAGTCAGCACTAAATCTATATAAATTACCCCAAACATTCAGATCCAACCTGTTTTTAGGCACTTATTAAAATTATCTTTTATAACTTTATCAAATGTATAACTGTTTCCAGCTCTCATCACTGTATGAAGAGTTAAAACGTTGATCTAATTAGTTATTTGAAATGGTGTGTTTAACTATACAGTATGTCTGTTATCTCCCATCCCCTTTTTTGAAACAGGAGGTAAACAAAAAACATCCTGTTACAAAGAAAACAATGGAAATGCTCATAACACAAACGTCATCTGTACTGCAGGTGGAAATACTACCAGAAAGAAAAAAAAAAAAGAAAAACTCAAAACATCCGAACCCAACCAGTAGCATCAGACGTAATACTTCAACCATAAGACACATCCCCCACTAGACACATGTCACACCACCACGACATCCTATGTCAACTTCTTCTTCAACATAACCTCTACTCCATCTCCTCCACTATCCACACCAAAGTAAGAGAGCTTGAATCCTGCTCCAACACCGTGAGCCTTGCTGCCCTTCCACTCGGTCTCCAGGACAAAGAAAACATTTACCTTCCTTCTCTGCATCATGCCAGCAAACTCTCCACCTATGCCTGTCACAACCACAAGCAGTCATAGTACTGTATACAAGACGGTAAAACTAGAAACCACAAACAATTGAAGCTGTCAGTCCAGTCCCAGAAAGACGTGTTCTCAACACCAAGGCTTGTCCAAAAAGGTGAGGAAAAAGAAAAGAAAAAGACAAACACACATCCAAAAAGGAACGCAACAGGTGCCCATACCGAACATGATGGAGAAAACAGAACCAAACTGTACTGCTCTAACGCGAGTGCATGAAGGAAAAAACAAAAATGTGTATGGCCATGCAGGTCACGTGTCAGTGAGATCTGTACATGTATGTATGAATAATGAGTGTGCGTGAGGTTCTACCATAGCAAAGAATATGATCATGAAAAACTGTAGTTATTGAACCACCACCTGAAGATCACATGGTCAGCTGACACATCAGCCAGGCTGCAAAGTTTGGTAGTGACGTTTCCAGCTTGACTTTCACTTGTCATGAGTTCTCCAGCCCCCATAGGAGATGTCAAGAGTCCAGCAGTGGGTGCAGACCACAGTTCATAGACTTGGTGCAAAACGTAAAACTCCATGTAACAGTTCAGGCACGAGTCATGACAGCTTGGCTTTAGCTGAACATGATGCATATCGGCAGTCCAGTGCATTTTCAGTCCAGTGCAGGTGGTGACAGCTTGCAGCTCAGCTGAACACAACGCAATTCGACAGTTCAGTGCAGTCCAGTGCAGGTGAGGAGTTGTTAGCAAAACCTAGCTTCAATGACAGCATACATGTAATCTGTCCAAAAATGGTGTTCAACACTAGAGAGTCATGATGCAACCACTCCATGCTATGGAGGTAACCTAAATGTATGCAAACAAGTGTAATGTTGTGGGGTGAGGAATAAAATTGTAAATTGAGAACTGCATATCTGTGTATAAGTGAAATCCACCACCAAATCTAACTAAATGTCCTCATGGAAAACCTGCAACGTTCACTGATCAGATGTCAAGCTGAAATCCTCAGAAAACACCTAAATAAAGTCACCCCCTGCAGTATGTCAGCTGTGTGAAGACTCCCTTCCAGACTCTGTCGAGCAGGTCAGAAGGCCAAGGCAGAACGATCCTGCAGAACAGACAAGCTGCAGTCCTCCAAGAAAGAGAAAAAAAAAATAATACACATATATAAAAAAAAAAAAAACAAATAAAACAAATAATAAACCACCAAAGTACTCCAAACCACCATTACACAGGCCTCGTTCATATGTCATTAAACATGACCTGCACCCCACCAGGCTGAAGTGATGAGAACTGGAAACATAATTAATTGCGTGAGATTAACCCTGCAGGCAACATAACATGTTCCTGGAACCTCACCTATAAAAATCAGAAATGTGCCTTTAACACTGAGAGTGAAAAACACATATCTGCAAAAAATACAGTACTGCATTGTGAGGACAACAGACTGTCACAGAGAGGTCAGCGTGTTTAAAACAAAGGTGACAGCAACAGAAAATAAAAAACAAACCGTGTAATAACCCAACTTTTAACTGGTAATTAACTAACTACTTTACCCTGGAGTTTTCTTCCAAAGCTGCACTGAAGTACACACCAATAAACAGTAACTTTTACAGTCCCAGCCTGAGCTGATTAAGTTGTAAAACTCCCTGTTATCAGCCGGAACCCCGTGAGGCAGATCCACTAACTGTAGGTGCAGAACCAAGTGACAACTCACTCAGATTTATGGATGAAAGAGGCCTCTATGCCGTGCAGGTTCACAGGCACGTAGGGGGGGGGGTGAGGGAGGAGGGGAGGAGATGTCTCCTTGCCTCCGTGTCAGGCACCAACAGGAGAGTATTATCTTGTTAGAAGCCATAAATCTGAGTTCGAGCCAGCAGCTCCAAGCGGTCCCAGGACCAGAACCTCCAGAGGCCATCTGCGGCGGGGGGGGTGGAAGGAGGAGGGGAGCCCCATCTGCAGGAACTGCAACAAATCAGTGGGGGAGACCGGCCGTGTGACAGCTCTCTTGCATCTGCGAAACTGCTTCGGCACATCCCCAGACCTGGTTCCTGTCTCCCTGGCTTTTACACTCACAAATGCAATAAATGAGAATAAAAATGAAAATAAAAAATCTTTCCCTGTTGCCTTGTTTGCGTGTATACCGTACCTACCTAGTACAGGTCGCAAGCCACGAAAAAAAAGAGAAAAGAAAACAATAAATAATAAAAAGAAAAGAAAGTTATCTTAAAAGAATGGGTGCGACCTATACAGTGGAAAATACGGTAATCGACTTTAACTGGGAAGGGGAAGAAAAATGTGACTCTGACAGCGAACACAGTCTCGGCTGCGAACTTAAATCACACGCACGACGACTTGTGAACCCGGAGCGGCAACCCACTCATACGGCAAAACCGTGCATCGGATGAAAGCCCTGTGACTCAACGGCGACAGATGCCCGGAGTTCACGATGAGGCCTCGACTACACAGTTTCCCGGAGTCCAAAGAAAACGTGGCTCCCAGCCGACAGGCCGGAGCGCAGAAGTAGGATGTGGGGGAAGGGCAAACTTAAGGCACCGTAAATTATCCCTACGCGTGTGTGGAACTTCTGTGCTCTTCACCTTACTTACATGTACAAAACCCGCCAAAAAAAATGCACATTCAAATGAAATACCAACAGTAGTTCACGTTTTTTTTACTCTTAGCTGCTAACATTATAAACCACTGGCCCACCTCGAGACAAACAGCCCTCAGTCAACAAATAATTTAGTGTGTCCAAACGCAGACGTTTTGTGTAAGAGGGGTCCTGCTCACCTCTGTGAATCACCGGCTGTTGACTGCGCGCCTGCTGCCTCTGTCGGCGGTGGGGGGGGGAACCCTCCAAATCATCTCTCGTTTCAGACGAAACCGCAAACCCCTCAACGTCGGTGGTCACCAAATTGTTGCGAATTCAAAAGGTTGAAGGAAGCTCTGAAACGAATGTGCAAATTTTATGTAGGTTTATTGTACATATAAGAATAAACCTTACAGCAGACAACAGACCTGACTCCAGCACAAGTCCACACACACTCTTCAAAGGCAGGGCCACGGTTATAAAACCCCGGATGTCGTCACCGCCTCCTTGGACCCTGGAACCTCCTTGGACTGCTTCAGGACCGCCCTAGAACCACCTACACTACCACGTGACCCTCCTTTCTGTCAACAAACTATCAGCTTCAATGTAAACATCAAATGTTATGTCTGTGTATGTGCAGGCGTGTAATTGTTCCCTAGTGAAAACAAAGCCCGAGAGAAAAACGTTCTGCCTAGTGTCACATTTCACATTATAAGGCAGAATTAAGTGTATACAAATAATGGAGCATAGTGGGTGTAATGTAATACTGATAGAAATATATTTCACTTATCATTTTGTACCAAACTTGATCTTTACCTGGGGCTGTATTTTTTGTTTTCCTTAGATCATATTTCAGTTCAGCTTCTGTAAAAATCCTCATTTAACAAATAATTTGTATCTTCATCATTCAGTAATAAATCTTTGTATTTATTTTTTGTATTTTCTCTTCCTTTTCTTCCTTTTTTATTAATATTGTTTGAATTATGAATTTTACTAAAAGTTCTTACAAATATATCAGCTTTCTCTTTGTCTTTAATTATATTTGTATTATCTATTTTTAATATAGGATAACCAACCTTCTTTTTATACCGTTCATTCTTTTAATTGTTCTCCAAATGTTTTCTATTTTTGTCTTTCCCTACCGTGCTACAAAAATTCCTCCAATATTCTCTTTTGTATTCTTAATAATTCTCCTTACCGTTGCTTGTTTTCTTTTATACTGTAATCAATTAGATTCTTATAAATTGGATTACCTTTAAGAACCTTAAATGCTTTGTTTCTTAACTTTATAGCTTCTTTACAATCTTCTGTCCATCATGGTACTATTTTCTTATCACTTGGACGTCCTCCTTTTTTAATTGACAGCTTTGCAGCTTCCACAATGACCTTATGCCTCCTACCCACTGCCCCCTTTGTCGAGCGGCCGAAGCGGCCGGATAACACCGGTTTACATTCAAAGTCTATGGAGGAGACGCGTGGAGTCACGGCGAACAAGGAAGCGGCGAGATTCGAGTGATCGAAGCGGCGCGACGGCAGCCTGCACACGCACGCGCGCGTCGCCGTCGAGCCGCAGACGTCCCAAATGTTGATCTCTGGCGGCTCGACGCATCCGGCAAACAGTCGGGAGAGCCTCGCTATCTGATTACACAACCACAACGGGACTTTTTTCGGACTTTTTAAACTCACCGGATCCAGCCTCCAGGAATTGGACCCAAACTCCGGTAAGAAACGTGGCATTTTTACAGTTGCTGCTGACAGGCTGCTGTCCTCTCCAGTGTAGATCACCCCAAACATAAAAAAAAGTTTTAATCTCATCGAAGACCGTCGGAGGTGCAGTTAAAACAACAACTGAACCCGGAAAACAAGCCAGAGACCCCTCCCTCTGCTACCCCCTAGTGTACGTCATCAGACGGTGTTCAGTGGTTCAGTGGGACCGTGACCAGCGGCAAAAAGGGGACGGCAGGAGCGTTTGCAGTTGTGCGGTGGGTAGGAGGCATAACAAATTTCCTCATTTACAACATTTACCTCCTTATTCATGTCTACCTTTTCCAAGTTTATTTGACTCAAAAACCTCAATTTAATCCAATCCGCCTTCTTAAAGTTGCAGTATGTAGCTTTTTTTATAAACATATTTCTTCTCTCAGTCACTTTTTTTTGACAGAGTGATGTTAAACAGGTAATCTTTGAGAAATACTATATTCCTCTGGCGTCACCCGGTGGTTAAAATAGCATTTATAAAAACCAGAGCGGGCCGTGTTTGACCAGCCAATAAAAACAGAGTTATTTTCATGAACGAGCTTCCCCCGCCCTCCCCCCGCCTCTCCCAGCTGCAGCGCGCAGCCGGGCACGCTCCCGTCTCAAACAGTAGCTGTTTCAAGATGGCGGAGGTGGCGAGAGCTTCGAGTGCTCAGGATTGCCAAGCGATGCAGAGTTAGCAACTTTCCTGCTTGAAAAGTAAGTGT
Source organism: Garcialebias charrua (assembly GCA_038048925.1). Taxonomy (NCBI): domain Eukaryota; kingdom Metazoa; phylum Chordata; class Actinopteri; order Cyprinodontiformes; family Rivulidae; genus Garcialebias; species Garcialebias charrua. The sequence continues at coordinate 25,881 of JBBPBX010001592.1, read as the reverse complement.
CTTTGCTTGAATCATGTGATAGCGCAAATGCCATGTTATTATCTACAACAGGCTAAAACCGTTTTCCGGCCTACAGCTGACGTGATGCTAATGGCAGCAGCTAACTCATTCAACCTCAGTATTGTTTCGATACGTACATTTAGTTATCCTAACTTATTGTATTGTGGATCAGCAAGCAGATATGATGAAAGTACTGTAACTGTGCTGTCTGTGTAAGAGATGCATGATCACAACAACTAGCAATTAGCATATTGTCTGCAGATCATTTGGTGTTCATAATCGAAAAGTCTGTTAGTTCTCCTACACAATAAATGTTGTTGATGCATACATCTCAACCTCTTTGGACGTTTACCTGTATAAAGGGCCTCAAAAATCATTAATTTTTGGAATAAAATCTGTAAAACTTGCGGTGGGGTGGACGAGTTTGTTGTCTGCTGCGGACATGAGCCTGCAGTGAAGCAGGATGAAAGGAGAGCATAAAAAGTTCAAATTTTACTTCTAGCAGCAGAACAGGATGGAAGATGGCTGTTTGATGCTATTTTTTAAATCATCCTAAATGCTTTGATATGTTAGATAAATTTGTCATTGTGTGATAAATGTGTTGAAAAGAATATCTGATTATTGTTTGAACTACATTATATGTTTTTATGCAGAGATGATGACTTTGGGGAAGGTCTCAGAAGTGAATTTGGGGAGACTCCCATTCAGGTTTTGGAAACAAGGTAAGTAAGGGGAAACCGTATTTATGTCAAGATTATTTTATGGTTTGCACTGCAACTAATATAACTGTGATCATAATATTATTACACAATTTTAAAATGTAGATGGTAAGGTTGTATGTCTAATATTGTTTATGAAATTTATTTCCACCAGATATTACGGTAGGCAGAAACAAAAACCAAAGTTTAATAGTTGTTTTTATATAATCCATCCATCCATCCATTTTCTTCCGCTTATCCGGGGTCGGGTCGCGGGGGTAGCAGCCTAAGTAGGGAGGCCCAGACTTCCCTCTCCCCAGCCACTTGGAGCAGCTCCTCTGGGGGAATCCCAAGGCGTTCCCAGGCCAGCCGAGAAACATAGTCCCTCCAGCGTGTCCTGGGTCTTCCTCTGGGTCTCCTCCCGGTGGGACATGCCCGGAACACCTCACCAGGGAGGCGTCCAGGAGGCATCCTAACCAGATGCCCGAGCCACCTCAACTGGCTCCTCTCGATGTGGAGAAGCAGCGGCTCTACTCTGAGTCACAACCCAAGATGAGGGTGGGAACGTAGATCGATCGGTAAATTGAGAGCTTTGCCTTTTGACTCAGCTCTCTCTTCACCACGACAGACCGGTACAGCGCCCGCTTCACTGCGGGTGCTGCACCTATTCGCCTATCGATCTCACGCTCCAGTTTTTATATAATGTATTTGTTCATTGTTATGGCTTTTCTGTGCTGCAATTTTAGTGGTCATAAAATTAGAATAATACAGACGCACAATATTGACAATAAATAACTTTGAAGCTTATTTTTATATTATTTTATTTTTCTAACCGCGTCACAGAAAAAGTACAACTTTATAAATTTAAGAATTTTTAAAAAGATGACTTAATTAAAATTCTGTGTTCGTGTATAACATACATTTGCACTGAACGTACGTATTTTAGTGCGTGTTAAAAATATGATTTTGTCTATATTTTCGAGTTAGTCTCATTAACTTTTATTGGGAGAATTTATTGAACTGGTATCCAAGTACATGTTGTTTTCTGTCCTGATCAAAATTGAATATTGTTTTTTAATAAAATAATGTAATGTGTTGCCTCAGTAACAATGTTAGTTTGTTTTTTACGTTTATATTTTTTTGATGTCCTCAGCCATTTCAGACCTGCTTCACCAGCAACCATCCCTCTTTTACCTGGACAACCATCCCTCCTTTACCTGGACAACCTTCATGGTGCATCTGCCGTAGATGCAGAGAAATGCCGACCGTGGTAGAGAGGAAGTGCTGCAACCAACAGCCGCATCTGGGGCCAGGCACAGCTACCACTGAGTACAAACTCATCTCAGTGGGTTCCACCTGCGTGAGACCGAAGGTGATCAACCAGCACTGAGGACTGACCCATGGAGACCAGATGAAGACCATCTCCAAGCGGGGTGTCCTCCAAAGATCTGTGGCAGGGTGTGGCCTTGGGGCAATTTCAATCCCAAAAATCCTCAATTAAAAGAAAATAACTTTTAAACGAGTTGATGAAGTTTATAAATGAATGTACCGGTATATATA